>JAJTWR010000419.1:442500-502500 GCA_021613335.1 Whitmania pigra | reverse complement strand
GATGCCGCATGGATGCTGGAAAGATGATGTGCTTGGGAGAGGCGACGATGATGATGATGATGATGATGATGATGATGATGATGATGATGATGATGATGATGATGATGATGTGATGATGATGATGATGATGATGAGATGATGATGATGATGATGATGATGATGATGATGATGATGATGATGATGATGATGATGATGATGATGATGATGATGATGATGATGATGATGATGATGATGATGATGATGATGATGATGAGGATGATGATGATGATGATGATGATGATGATGATGATGATGATGATGATGATGATGATGATGATGATGATGATGATGATGAGATGATGATGATGATGCTGATGATGATGAGGATGATGATGATGATGATGATGATGATGATGATGATGATGATGATGATGATGATGATGATGATGATGAGATGATGAAGATGACGACGACGACGATGACGATGATGAGGAGGAGGAGGAGGATGAGGAGGAAGAGGATTATGAAACTGAGAGTATTTTGATCGATTGCTGTCCGGATTGAAAGCGATTAACTAAATGGATAAAGTGGTGAAATAGCTGGTGAGTTGTTGTAACTAAAAAATATCAAAAGAATTGTTCCTATCTTATATATTTATTTATTTATTTCTACGAGTTATAAACAATAAATAATTATCAATTGATTAACAATGTAATGAGCAGACGTGAGATCTTAACCATCTCGAGAATTATTATCATAATTCAAAAAAACGACTATCACAAATTATTTACAATCCGTAATGGCCACCTCAATGACGAACATGCATCATCGGAGTCCGGCTGCCCTAGTTTATGCCGTCTCCCGGCCGTACGTAGCATCATCATCATCATCCACACCATCATCGTTATCATCATCTTCATCATCATCACCATCATTATCCTCATCATAGCACGTCTAATGTGCTAATTTCAAGCCCCGCAGATTAATTTCTCAAATTTGACGCGAAAACTAAAAAAAAAGATATAGCCCCAACTTTGTAATTAAATCCCCTTTATGGACTACTCCCAACTCACTCGTCACTCACCTGCTCCCCAAGAGAGATGGGGAGACGGGTAACGATCACCCACTTGGGCGGGTGAAATCAGAACCTCAGCGTAATTGGCCGTCCAAATTCCCTTCCTCGAACGGCAGAACATAATAATGTCTTGGAGTGATTTGTGACGTCATAATTGCCAATCGTAGACGCCTAAAATCATCAAACCACCCACCTGCTACAGCAGGCCGCTAATTTCGGCGCCGCTGAGCGCCAACTTGTTAGCGCTCTCTCTCTCTCTGTAGGAGGATGAGAAGGACGTCTGCGTTGCGCTGTAACGGATGGCGCGATCATTGACGGCAGCGGTGACGTCATCGCCATCGATCAATCAAGTCGCCGGATTTGTTTGACCAAGGCAAAGATCTCTGAGGTGTGATAATGTCGACGACGACGACGACGACGATGATGACCATGACGACGATGATGACGATGTTGATGATGATGATGGTGATGACGATGATGATTGGGAGGAAAAACAAACAATGTGATTTCTTTTGTTCACACGGGGAGTGCCTAACGCTTTAATGATGCTAATTGCAGGGACGTCATTCCAGCTTTTTCCAAGGGGGTGACAAACTCTTGCACGCTTGAGAAGACGATCTTTTTTTGCTTCAAGCCAAAATTCAGGAAGAGTGACCCTTGTAAAATGTGAAAAAATGACTTTTTTTGTTCTAGTCTAAAAATCAGGGGGTCCGTTTTCTCCCTTGCCCCTAAAAATGACGTCCCCGGGTTCATCATCGGTTCCTAGAAGATAAATCAACCTATCTCTTCCAGGAATTGCGATAATGATTTCCAAATTAAAGAAAAATTTTTGATGATAAAAATAATGACGTCACATTATATTGTATTATATTTATAGATCGTTAGTAATAGGTTATTAAGTATAGGCTAATAGAGTAATTAAGTTTAAGTATTGCAAAATTTGTGTGCTGACATCTTTAAAATTTTAAAAATCAGATTTATTTTTACAGGGTTTCTTAAGACGTTGTTCAAAAAATCAGAGAAAAATTAGGAGCTCCACAATTAGAAGATTAAGTTCACTTTTAAATCTTTAGAATCAAAACAAAAACGCCCACTTTGCCGAATATGTGTTTTTCAAATTCATTTAAATTAGTTGAACGAGAACTTTGAAAATTGAGAGGAACATGTTGCTGATAATTGACGACGAACTTGCCAAAGATTTGAAAATCCTTGGATCCTTTCCATTGGAAGGTGATGCCAACTGATTGAATAGATTTCATCAGTCATTTGGAAGCAAATTGGTCTCATTAATTGGAAGCCCAGCAAGATTTATTACAAAACCACGACAAAAATGTCTTCATTCACGAAAAATCTAATTACGTATTCTGTCTAAATAGCTAGGATTTTCTTATTCAAATTGTTTCCATCACTTTTTTTTTAATTGAAATCTTTTGGGATTGCTGTTAAATTAATAACCATAGATAAATTATTATTTTTATTAACGCACTAGGTTTAAATTGAAATTTTATTTTGGCATGACACTAAACTGAGATTATATTGAGCTTTTGTGAAATTTTCATTATTATGCTTCAGCATTATTCCTGTATTTTAGAGGCCTTATCTAATATTGAAATATTAGCGATTAAATTTTGCATTTATTAATTTATCCTAACATTTATTATCTTTTCAATTTTTCAAGTTGTCCAAGAATTCTGCAAAGTTTCTGGAGAAAGCATCTTTAAAGGAACGAACCAAAAAATGCTCGGATCGGCATCAAGTTAGTCCCAGAAAGCCTTTCCCGTCACAGAATTCATGCTTTAAAACTGAAAATTTCGCACTTGATTTCTTGTCAACCCGTGACATTATAAAATTTTAATTTAAAATTAAATTTTAATTTAACAGATTTTAAATTGCAGCAAAACTCGGAACGACAGTCGAAGACATCAAAGCAGTCATCGAAGGACTTGGCAGACTCTTCGTGGAGGCCACAAAACTCCAGGTTGAACCCAATTGTTCAATCATTTGAAGTCCTTAAGTGGTTTAATCGAAAATTTTGTTTCGAATCCTCAGCCACTTATAAGCATTTATAAATTTAAATTTTATTAGTATCGACAGTTTAAATATTACTATTACAAGTTTTATATTAACATTACATTATTAAAATTACATTATTAATATTACAGTTATTTGGTAAATTAAAAACAAACACATTTCCTTTGCGACTTCATATTTTTTTAGCTTGCATTACCTTCAAATTCCACTCCAGTTGGCATTATTTGGCATTTGATAAATCATCCTTGCTTGTCTTAAATTGCCAGAAGACTAATCAAAAATATAAATCATAAGAATCATAAGCCACCAATCAGAAGCATTAAGTAACTTGTGACAAGAAAATCCTCTCGCCGAGCATGCAAGAAATTCTACCTGTCAATTTACCTTGTCACATCATCATCATCATCATCATTGTCACTACCGGTTGACCTTTTTTGACCTTCAGTTGCAGAGCGCAGACCTCAAGTTGTCCTTGAAGGTGCTCGATCTCCCTGAAGAAACTGAGGACGAGGTGGCAAACAAGTACCAGGAAGTGATGCCGGAGATCAAAGAGCTTCTAAAGACGAACTTTCCACCCAGAAGAAACTACGAAGACCTCGAGTGGAGGCTAGATGTCAAGGTCGGTTAAAAGATGGCACGAACGACGTGCTAACAATGTTAATGCGGTCGTTTAGGTTTGAATTTTAATATTTCACTTGCATCACAATTAGTGAGGTTGCATCGTATAATGTAATACTTTCCATGATGGTCCACGCTCTTTACTCTCCGAACACGTTCAGTACAACGGCCTCGTCATCCTATTAGGGCACCTTTTTGCCAAAACGGGTCATATTCAACAGTGCCATGATCGAGACAATTACGAAATTATCTAATGCAATTTGTATCCTATTTAATGCGATCATAAAAATATTTATTGTAACTTGATTTCTATGCAATTATGAAAATATTTAATGCAAATTAGTTCTCTTTGCAATCAGTTTTCTTATATTTGATGCAATTCCTTTTCCATGTTACCATTTCCAGCTTGCCACAAGGAGTCTCCACCAACAAATCGAGCCTAAGTACCTCCTCAAGCTTCACACGTTCACCCCGAAAGCCGACGACCCCTTCGGAGACTCTGGCCACGAGGCGACCCTGCTCGAGGCCGACCCCGCGAACCTCAAGCACCTGACGAAGTCCCTCGAGGAGGCCTTGAGGGAAGTCGACGAACAGGCGCACTGCAGACGAATATTGAGAAATTTCTGAACCTTTCTTCCAATAGTGGTCATTAAGGAAATATATTTTTAGAAAAGACTCTAAACGACGGTTTAATATGTTTATTAATTAAGTAAGTAAGTAATTAAAACATTAGGTAATTGCATGTTAATACGCTTACTAATTAAGGGTTGGCAGCTGAGCAAATCTGTGGTCAAAAGTAACAAAATTAAGAGCGACATTGATTAGCGACAAATTAAACATAATTACGCTTGAAATTCGCTTAGCAAATCGAGCGGCACCTTGAAGAACACGACTGACGGCGTCCTTGACGACACGCGTTGTCAGGGAGGTTCATTTTTAAATCGACACTTGAGATGGAAATTAACATCTAGAACCACCAGGGAATTCATTGAAGCATTAAGAAGCACAGAAGCTGAAACATGATGACAACTGGAACTGTTGATTTCATAGCGGGGCAGTGGTTGTCGCTTCAATTCAACCGTGACGTCCCTGGCTGGCTAACTGAACCGTGTCAAACCGGCAAATCGTAGCGAGATTGTAACGACGTGATTAGATCATGAGTCTGATTATAATTACACCAAACTAAATAACAATAATAATAATAATAATAATTTAAAAAAAAACAATCACAAAATATAAATAAAACATGGCTGATCGCTATTTTTTTGGAAACAGGCAGACGACACAGACACAGACATAGACATAGACACAGACAGACACATAGTCTCAAGCATCCCTCCACAGATCGAGAGTCTTCGGGTCTTTGACGATTTCTGCTTTCACGAAATTCTTCTCGATGGCCTCCTCGATCGGGTACTTCTTGCCAGACAGGAGGTCGTAGTAACTGCTCGTGACCCTGTCCATGAGGCCCTCCCTGCAAGCCTCGTGGTAGGCCAACATTTTCTCCCTCCTCCTATCCAGCACCCCCCAAACCACGTAGGTTACCTTGCTCTCGGCAGGAGACTCGTCTTCCTGAGGTACCTTGGTCCTGCCGATCCAGCCGCGGGCTTCTGCCTCCTCCAGCGTGTATTCCTTCCTGCCCCTAATATCCCTGAGGACGCCCCTGGTCAAGTCTATCATGCCCCTCTTCTCGGCCTCCTCCAAGCCGAGGTGGCTACCGGTCGAAAAGTCGAACACGGACTCGACCCAACCTTTCCTCTCGTTCTTGGTCTTGGTCTTGACCGTCACGAGACCGACTGAAGACTTCTTCTCCCAAGACTTGCGCACCGTCATCGACTGAACCTTGATCAGGTTCTGATACATGGCGGCAGAGATGGAGATGGTCTCCCATGGATCGGCGCAGACGAGATAGGTGCCGGCAGAGGCGTCTACGACCCCCCTCTTGATGGCGTCCGAGAGGGAGATGTCCTCCTTAGACCACGGGTCGACCACGGACTTGATGACGAACTTCTTGTTCTCCTCGCTCTCCACGGCGTAGAACTGCTCCGTCTCGGAGATCTTGACCTGGGACCTCGAGTCGCTGGCATCGTTCACCCGTCGCCATAGCAACTTCTGGAAGGGCACCTTGTCGTCGGATACCGAGTCGAAGAAATCCTCGTCCGACAGCAGGTGCTCGTCCACGGTGAAGGTCCTCCTGGAGGGGATTTTGACCTCCTGGATGTAGAGCTTCGAGTGCGTTTCGAGGTCACGCGAGAAGTTCGACAGGTCGGTCAGGTGGTTGACGAAGATGACCGAGCTTTCTGACTTGTGGTGTTGTTGATGTTGTTGATGTTGATGATGTTGTTGTTGCTGTTGATGATGTTGTTGCTGTTGTTGTTTCAGGTTGTCGCTTGATGATTCGTGGACCTTTCCTGATGGCCTGGCAGGTGAATTGTGAATTGTATGAATGGGTTTTTTGGATTGGATTGATGACGTACATTTTTATTTATTTAATTTAATGAAGTATTTTAATGAATTAATAACATAAAGGCTGGCTATGTTTTACGAGCCGTTAATAAATTAATGTGGTTAATTACACAATCGACCAAGACGAATAATCTAATAGACTATCGGAAATCAATTTCTAATTTATAAACCCTTCAACGACACGAATGATGATGATGATGATGATGATGATAATGATGATGATGACACAATTGCTAATTATTCAAAACGATTCAAACCAATCAAACCAATTCGGTGGTTCACACCGAAGGACGGACACGCAAGACTGACTCCGTACCCACCTCGACTTGCAGATGATCTCATCGATTCTTACGATGACCTCTTCAATGTCAAGCAGCCCTTCCTTGAGGTCAAGTTCATGAACCCAGAAGAAAGTCGAAGACTTGAAAGTGCTCTTTGGAAAGTCCAAAGAGGTCAACCTTTCTTCCACCAGGTAACTCAGGCTCTGGAGTTAAAAAGGTTAAAGGTGAAAGTGCAGAGGGTTGCTAGGTTCAGATGTTCAAAAGGCATCTGATGATAATGAAAGTGTCTGTGGAAATTAGGGTGTAGGGTTGCATCACAAGGTTACATCATCATCATCACCATCATCATCATCACTAACCTGGAGCATCTCCTGGAGATAGTGCAATACGTTCAACTGGACAACCAAACACCTGCCTAAAATTAAAATTAAAATTAATCTATAATATTAATATTAAAAATTAATAAATATTAAAATCAAAATTATTCAATAATAATCACACAAGTCGTGTCCCTATGAACAACAACTTTATGAAATTGTTCACCCACCATAACCGTTGTCATGGGCGGTGTTGTCCTTGGATACAGCATGGGGGGTTTGGATCAGCCCTCGGATGACGGTCATCCTGGCTTCGAGATCCTTGACCTCCTGTGACCTCTTGAACTGGGGCAGCGACCCCGAGATGGTATCGAAGAAGTTCAAGAGGTTCTTCTTCGTCTTGGCGGGAAGGTCGCAGATGAGTTGAACCTGCAAGGTCACCATCATCATCATCATCATCATTAACAACAACAACGTTACCACTACCTTATCGTCATCATCATCGTCGTCGTCATTACCATGATCGTCATTATCACCACCACCTTATCATAATCATCATCATCACGTCAATTAAAAATATTTACTGTTGTCACCATGGTTACTCAGAACTGGTCGCAAATGGCAATTGTAATTCGATTCAGATCTTTCCTTATCTGTGTCATTTCAATCGTTCTCAATTCATCATCATCATCATCATCATCATCATCGTCGTCGTCATCATCATCGTCATTACCATAACCATCGCCATTATCATCATTATAACAATCGCAATCGTCATCAGGATGACCCACAGATGCCATGAGTCACTACAAACGAATGAATCTTGAAAGATGAATTTACAATTCAGTTCTCTCGAAAGGAATGACGGTGATGATGATGATGGTGGTGATGACGATGGTGATGATGATGATGATGATCCTAACCTCTTCCTTGTTGTAGTTCTTCCTGAAGACCCTGAGCAGGAAGGCGGTCAGTCTTGAGTTCATCCTTTCAACTGTCCAGTCGATCATCTCCTCGGACATCTCGTGCAGTCTGATGATGATGATGATGATGATGACACGATGATGGTGGTAATGATGATGATGATGATGATGATGATGATGATGATGATGATGATGATGACGGTGATGATGATGGTGATGATGATGATGACATGATGATGGCAGTGACATTTGATGTTAATAACGACGATGTCACGTCAGTTTTTTGCGATTGCTATTATTATCCTCCATTGGTTACTGTCATCATCGTCGTTCGTTATCGTAATCATCATCATCATCAGCACCATCATCAGGATCTTCATTTCCAAATATTCCATTAAAATCATCGTTATCATCACAACATCATCATCATCACCAACGGACCTTCTGAGAGCTTTCATGGAATCATCATCATGACCGGGTATGATGATGATGATCGATGGCATGATCACTTTGACCCCTGAACTCGTCCTGACCTTCCAGGTGTACGGAGAACTTCGGTCCACCACGGTCACTTCATCGCCTGCTTTTAAGTCTACCTGCATGATGATGATAATGATGATGATGAAGAAAGTGATGATGATGATGATGATGATGATGAAGAAAGTGATGATGATGATGATGATGAAGATGATGATAATGATGATGATGACGATGAAGAAAGTGGTGGTGATGATGATGATGATGATGATGAAGGTGATATTACGGTGACTGTGGGCGTGTTTTATAGTTGCATTTATTTATTTATTTATTGACCTTTTTGAAGTCCTTTCTAAATAAATCAAACTTTTTAAAACATATTTTTTTTTATCATTTACATTTATTTTCGATGAGTTCCTAAAATAACTGCGCGCGTTTTTGAACTGGCTAGAAAGGCAGACGACAAAACTCGAGTCAACTCAGTCACGTGAGCAGGCTTGACGTAAAAATGGCAACGTCAACATTTATGGCAACATCAACGTTTGTGGCAACATCAACATTTGTGGCAACATCAACATTTATGGCAACATCAACATTTATGGCAACATCAACGTTTGTGGCAACATTAACATTTGTGGCAACATCAACAAATGTTTGTGGCAAATGTGTCTACAAATAAGTGGATTTGATTCAAATTTTCAGTAACTTTACGGTTGTCATATTCACGAGGATTTTATTGAAACGCCTAGCTATTGCACCGTTATTTGACGCCCCTGACACTGACTCTTATGGCGCTTTATGAATAAACATATTATAATAATAATTATTATTGTTGTTATTATTATTATTATTATTATTATTAGTATTATTATTATTATTATTATTATTATTATTATCATCATCATCATCATCAACATCACCACGGACATCATCATCATCATCATCGTCGTCTCACCTCCTTGGTTGAATAATCGCAGATGAGAACGCCGTCCACTCTCTCCACGGATGACTGCGTCCTCCAATGAATCGGAACCACGTGTTGAAAGGACCCTGCCACCTTGGCAACCCTGTCTCTCAGAGACTTCAGAGCAACCTCGGCAGCCTATAAGCGAAGGGATTTATAAATAGAAGCCTAGCACGTGACTGGTGTATGTAATGCATGTAAACAATACACAGCCGATACAATCGATAAAAGAAAATTTTCATTCATCTTAATTATAACTTAATAATATAATAATGATGTTAATAATTTTATTATATAAAAATCAATACCATGCGATAATAATTACATCGTTACTTCATAGTTACATTGACATACTAATTTTAATTTGGACAGAAAGTGAAGACAGAAAAATAGTTGTTTGAACTCTCGTCACGTGGTCACTGACCTGGATTTCTCCAGCCAATCGCAGAGCAGATGAGTAGCTGTCGTCATAGTGCCTCTGAATGTCCATGACCTTTCTGAACTGAGAGATGAACTCGTACGTGGTGTGAAGGTCATGGTGAAACTGCGGAGGCAACACAAAGCATGCATTAATTAATAACTACTTTATAACTGATTAATAATTAATTATATCATTAACAATTAACTGGCCGGTAATAATTAATTGGTTCATCTAATTAATTAGATCGTTAATAATGAATAGGTTGATTAGTAATTAATTAGGTAATGAATATTAATGTAATTAATTACATCCATTACTTTTAGCATGCCGTCGGGTATGATAACGGCAACACACAGTAGTGTGATGATAATGATCGAGTTAGTAATAATAATAAACATAACAATAATAAAAAATAATAATTTATTAGCATAGAAGAAAAATGTTTTTAAATGAACTTGTAAACAAGTTCAGTACTCAAAAAGGACAAGTAACTGACGCCATTCCGTCTTTAGAAGTAGACATAAATTATAAGACATCCACCCACATGCACACACACACACACACACACAGACAGACCAACACACACAAAGACACACACGCACGCACACAGACAGACACAGACATGCAGCAACACAGAGACATGCATAGCAACCAGCTACTGTCTTTCAGAGACATTTAAATGAATACAAAGGCGAAGATATTTTGCAAAGAACCTCAAAGTAGCACTCAAATGCATGGACCGTCCACAGGTGTCATTCTAGAAAGTCATTGATGACATACCTGTTGCAGACAGAGAAACAGACAGACTCATACTCAGCAATACAGGCAGTGCTACATCGAATGGGACATGTAATTAATTATTCATATGATTATAATTAGGCTGATAATTGGACCCACTAAAACATCCAATGGCGTTACCAGTAGTAGACGCCTACCTGTAAACTGCCCGCTTATTGGGTCATACCTGTATTTATTGAGCTCACCTGTATTTAATTTCGTACCGTTGAACAGTGTCGGTGATGATGACGATAGCGACGATGACGACGACGATGATGATGATGACGCTTATGTGTTGATGGCAATGATGATGATGATGATGATGATGGTGATGATGATGACGACGACTTGTAATGGAATGCATGTGAAATTGGGCTCGGTGTCAGCTTTCTTATGAATGACCATGAATGGCAGAATTATCGAATGGTCGTTTGTGAAAGTTGTATGACGTTACGTGGAAAAGTCTGTGTATGTATGTATGTATGTATGTATGTATGTATGTGTGTGTGTGTGTGTGTGTATGTATGTATGTATGTATGTATGTATGTATGTATGTATGTATGTATGTATGTATGTATGTATGTATGTATGTATGTATGTATGTATGTATGTATGTATGTATGTATGTATGTATGTATGTATGTATGTATGTATGTACGTGATTGTATGTGCTTAGGCGCGTGAATGTTTGTGTGTACTGAATGAAGGCGGTGCATTTCGTCATCACTTGTCGTTGTTGGTACTGGCACCATTTTTGGGTGGTCTTTCAAATCATCACATGTTATAATAACGTATGTTAACAATAACAACAATAACAATGACATTCAATGATGATAATAATAATAATAATAATAATAATAATAATAATATAATAATAATAATATAATAATAATAATAATAATAATGATGATGATGATGATGTGATGATGATGATGATGATGGATGATGATGATGATGATGATGATGATGATGATGACGATGACGACGACGACGACGACGATAATATTCAATGATGATAATAACAGTAATAGCTTGAGTCACTTAAACTCTTAGTTCGTAGACATATTTCATTTTAGTCAGATCAGTACTTGTCAATTTTTCACCTCTCACTTACCAATTCATTCATTCATTCAGTCATTCATTCATTCATTCATTCATTCATTCATTCAACCAGTCAATCAATAGGCATTCATTATTCCGAGCATTTATTCAATCGTTCACACGACTCTACTAATTTCATAAAACCATGCAATTCACCATTTATCAGTTCATTCACCAAAACTCTTCATTCAAAGCTGCCACCACCACAACCATCACTACCACCAATCATGGGCCACCAATCATCAATCACCAGCCACCAATCACCAACCACCAATCATCAACCACCAATCATCAATCACCAATCATCAACCACCAATCATCAATCACCAACCACCAGAGCTACAAGAGCTTGCAAAACATCTCGCTGTGGCAGTCATTCGAAGTAGCCCAAAATACAGTAACCATCAGAGAGTTCGGATAGGGCAGTACTAAAACTCAAATCTCACTCGAACCACGCTAAGATAGCTAGCTAGCTGGCTGGCTGTTATTACTTTTGAGAGCCAATTTCGAACAATCGACATAAATATTCTAATATTTGCTGTCAACAACTGAAACAACCGAGACGAGATCAGCAACAACATTGCCTTTCAATGTCAAGCATTGCTTCGATCTTGAAATGACTCGACAACAACAACGACAACAACAACAACAACAACAACAACAACAACAACAACAACAACGATGACGACGACGACGACGACGACGACGATGGCAGTCACATCGTACTCCACCGAATAACTCCTTAGCAACCAATTAAGTGCAGCACGCCCGTGCAGCGACGCTCTCAACTGAAAGGCGTCGGGTTCAAGTCCTGCCTTGCGCCGCTGGAATTCACAGCTCAGAAGCCTTAGCGCTATTCACGGTCAGCCACTGTGTACAAATTCCTTATTCGCGTCAACATCAACATCAGAAACTACTACAACAACAACATCAGCAACAACATCAACATCAGCAACTACAACATCAACATTAGCAGCAACAACAACAACAACAACAGCAACACCAACAACAACAACATCAGCAACAACTACAGCAACAGTTCCAACCTGACAATAAGCTGAGGCCTGTCTCACGTGTACGATGAGACATTTAAGAAGGTTCTCAATCCACCTCCAACTGCTCTTCATTCCTTCCAACTAAATCAACAACACACATAATTAATAACATTAATAATTAATTAGTAACATTATAATCATTACAATCAGAATAACAACAATAATATTTAATATTTTAATAACATTAATTATTATTATTATTATTATTATTAATTTTATATTGATATTAAGAATAATGATAATGGGTTAGGATTAGTTAACAATCAACTTTTCACATAGATGTGACCCGTCTATGGCTGGCCTAAAGGTTTCGCCTTCAAATCCCAGAGTCAACCAATAATTTGACATAATTGACAACTGAACAGTCAATCATGTGGAAAAGCTACCCAGAAAGATTCCACCCACCCACTTATCAATCCACTCATCCACCCACCTATCCAGCCACCCATGTACCCACTCATCTGCCCACCTATCCAGCCACCCATGTACCCACTCATCTGCCCACCTATCCAGCCACCCATGTACCCACTCATCTGCCCACGAAAGTACCCACCTCTTGCAAGCACTTGTCGACATTGGATCCACGTTTTCCATCCAGAGGTCCGTTGTGGGGTACGAACTCTTGAACCACACCGCTGGCTGTTCCGTCTATCCGGTGTGACAACTCCTTTGGAAAGATGGATTGGATGGAAGGGTGGATATGAGATGGATGAATAAGATAACCTTGGATGGATGGATGGATGGATGACTGGGTTTGTGTATGTGTATGGTTGTATGGATGGATGTGTGGTCGTTTAACAGACAATACTAATTGTACATTAATTGTATATTAATCATTTTAATATTTTTTTTTTTTAATAAACACCCACTAAATAAATAAATGATTAAAAATGGCAAATATTAATTTGTTGACAAGAGAAATCACCAAGGATACCAAACAGTAATTGTACCAGATTAAGTTGTTGTTGAATAATATTAATTATTAACATTATTATATATAATTAATAACTAATAACTTTTTATAATAATAACAATTATAATAATAAATTACTAACTATTATATATAATTAATAGTTATTAAACCATCATCACCTGGATTGGATTTTCCAAGAGGGAAATTTCAAGGAAGGTTTTCAAGGTTCTCAGGTTGTTTATGTTTTCTTCCTGCATATTAATTAGAGCTAATTAACATATTATTATTTTTAATTTTTTATTTATATTATACAAAATGACAGCACTAACTTTCTACTAATGTTATGTAAAATTTACATATTTATTTGTTAATATTCAATCTGTAATTATTCATATTATTCATATTATTCATATTATTATTAATTTTTAAATCCTTGATGCAATTGTCCCAGAAATTCACATAATCTCGAGATATCAAACCCACTTCTTTCTAGAATTTCAAGCATGTCACTGCCTTGTTACTAACAATTATCACAACTTATTAAATTAATATTGTATGTTGTTAATATTATTGTTATAGTGTTATTATTATTATTATTATTATTGTTATTATTATTAGTATTATTATTATTATTATTATTATTATTATTATTATTATTATTATTATTATTATTATTATTATTATTATTATTATTATTATTATTATTATTAATTATTGTTGTTGTTATATATTGTTATTATTACTATTATTAATAATATTATTAATGTTGTCCATTTGAAATCAAGAAAAAGTCAATTCCTGCCAACATCCTCTGAGATTTTGTCAGCAATTTAAATGAAGGAAATACATTTTTAGGAACATTATTCAAGAAATTAGCACAGAACAACAACTACAACAATGACAGTGACAATACATTTATAACGTTATATAAATATTATTTAATGGATTTATAAGATAAATATGATATGATATTATGATAAATAATATATGATATGCTGATAAATAGTATATTAGTGTATTATTATAATACATTATTAGTGTCATATATAATACATAATCAGTAAAATCAGTGAAATTCATTATGATTACACTGATGATTATCACAAATTATTCACAATCATCATAACAGGCAGGATTATGTTAATGCACCATCAATATACATAAAAATGCATAATTTATATTTTAATTATAATCAAAAAATAACACACAGACAAAGTTTCGGCATGTGCGCGTAAATTCTAATGAATGCGTACTAATGCACGTTGAATTCATAATCAGCGCATTGATAATGAATAGTTTCAGTGAAACTAATGCACCGTATGAATTGATTAACCAATTTCTAACTGTCTCAACTGACCAATAATTTGCTGTATTCATGGATGAAGATTTCTTCACTCTTTCCAACTTCCGATCCGTCCCTGATCTCCGTCAGAAGCTCCTTGTAGCCATTCGAATAGTTCTTCGACATCTGTTCCAACAGCTCGTAAGCATCCCAGACGTTTTCCTGGTTGTGCTGCTTGATGGTCGCGACAATATGGTTGCTGTGCTTCTGGAACGGAAGCCATAAGAATTGTGTGACTGGCGATAATTTTTTTTTCTAGTTTTTAATGAATCACAACCTTTTCTTTATCAATAAGATCGATGCACTTCTCGAAGTTTGTTATGGGCACGAATTTCTAGAACGAAAAAAGATGGCTGGCGTTGGTCGAGTTAAATATAAATGTCGTCTGTCGGCGACATTTCTTGAACTGTTATATCAGTTACGATAAAACTACAATATCATGAAACATTATGGTGGTGTGCAGAACACATGTAAAATCCAAGATAAGCAATAGATAAAATCTAAAAGTATGACAAAGTCTAACCCTTCTCAGGTCGAAGTGCCGCATAGTTACGTAGCGTTTTTCAGGCATTTTCTAAACAACGATCAAAGAAACGATTCTTAGAAATCAAAATGTCACATTACAGCAGACGACGGAGACGCCATCGGCAGTAAAAATCCAGTTTTCAAAGCCAGCTCCCGCCGTCGAAGAAATAAACATCGAATAGAAAGGCATCAATTGTTTTTACTAACGCTCTGAGGACGAAGTTGAAAATTAATTGTCATTAAAAAAAATAATTATTAATTATTAATTAATCCGAAATGAAAAATGATTCGAGTCTCTGTGTCGTAAATCTGTCACTTCACTTATCCTGGCTATCGAGGTGTATAAAAGATTGAGCTCCCCATCAATCATCCTACATCACATAGCGACATCTGATTAGACGTATCTGATACAAACGCACCCACGTGAGACTAAGATAGATCGAATTCACTTTTAACTCTCAAATGCTCTCAAACCTGCTTTTCTGACCGACTAATTAGAGTAAAGTACTCCTCGACTTTCGAGTATAAACAATGAATCCAATATGTCCGAGCCAGCGACAGTGCTTGCTAGCTTCTGTCGTTCCGCTATCCTTTTTGTCTTGCACTCTCGCACTCTCACTCACTCACTCACTTACTCTTTCTCAATTTCTCACTGCATGGAGTTTGTGGCCGAGCTTGGCGAATGCTCGGGATTCCGTATGTCGTGAATTTCAAATTCGGGTCGCAATGCTTATGCCGCTTATTGCTTCGAATATTTAATTTCAAATTTGGGATCCATATATGGATGAAGCGAAGTGTGGAAAGAATAACGTGTACGAGAATGAATTTTCAATTAATGCAATGCATATTTTTGTCGTCGTGTGATGAAATGTTGTGACAATTTCTGAAGTTATTATTAGGGCCATGTGGAGTTCCAAATAATATAACTTTCTGCAGAATCAAGCCCTGGGTAAAAATTAAATAGAAACACAAATTTGTAAATTGGTTAATTAACCTCTAAGAGATCGATGCTAATTCAGACGATCGTAATTCAACACTTGAAGTACATGATGTCAATCCGATCCGTTACGAATTAACTTTTTAACGCTTCGGTCTAGATTTGGCCATAATGTCACCAGATCAGTTTGATGTAATTGCATTTTAATTCTGGCAGAAATTCAGGCGTTTTTTTTATCATTTTAATGTTTAATATCCTTAATCTAGGATGTTGGTAAACACTGTTTTAAAGTTGCCAAGGTGATTTAAATCTTAATTATAAAAAGCAAGTAAATAAATCATAAATTACGCGGACAGTAATTTAAACTTTAATTTGAAATTTTAATTGTTCAATTTCTAAGTAATAAAACATTACAAGTAACCTAGAAACTGGAATGATATAATTAATTATAAACATATAATGTTCACTTTCAATCTAAAAAAAATCGTATAATTTTAATAATTAAAATAAATAAAAAATAAAAATGTAAATAATTGTAAATATATTATCAATTTGTATTCGTTTTTGCTTAGATTAATCGATAATCTTGTCTAAGGAACTCAATTTTATTTATTTTTAATTAAATATTTATAAAAAAAAATAATTGTGCTTTAATGATTACAAAACAATAATAACGCACATTTAAAAAAAAATCTATGTCGTAAGTTGTTTAAGAATTGTTATGCTTGTCAGCTTTTAGTCAATCTTCGAAAACAGTGAAAGATGTCGACCTTGCCCGCTCCGAGAAACGTCTCACCTCTCATCAGGGTAATAACTTTATTATTGGAATTAATTTTAATTACCAAGCAGCTGATAATTTTACGTGGGGCTAAAATTTGCAAAAGAAAATTGCTCGGACATCCAGTCTGCACGTTTGACCGCAGCGATTGTAATTTGCGTGATTGATGGTGTTTTTTCTTCGGGATGTCAAATAAAGTTTAAATTGTTTTTAGTTTTCAAGATGGACATTGCTGGTCACCGGCGTCCTCTACGGACATTTTCATTTCAGTAAGTATATGTTGACAACTAAGTTCCATTTTGTTGTGCTTTGATGTATATTACTCCACCGGTAATTACTTGTGATAATAAAACTTATGATACAAACTATGATATAACTTGAATAAGAATTCAACAAAGGAATAATATTTGTCTATCCCTCCAGATCATCTGAGCAGGAAGGAAGCTAAACTGCAGGCCAAATACGAGCCCATCCGTCAAATGAGAGACGCCCGTATGGCCAAGGAGAAGGAGGAGAAAGATAAAGGTTATCAATTATTTATTTCATTTTTTTGAAATTATTTATTGGCTGATCTGGGGTAGATACATGAATGAAAGAGATGGATTTTATTGAATTGATGAAATCAGCATTAGTTAGTAATAACATTTGGAATTGAGTTTAAGGCTGATTATGGATTGTGATATCCTGGGCTTAATGCTTAAGGCTTAATGGTGTTCAATCTCTTGCTGAGCATGCCTCACTGCTAACACTACCATTTTACTGTTTCAGCTGAGTTGATAGCACTGGCAAAGGAAGCTGGAGTCGAGAGTTTGTAAGAAGCAACAGTTCCTAAGAACCGTCGTTATTACTTCCTAGTTAACCCTTAAAATGCCATTTCCTAAATAAACTCTTCCTGTTGAATTTAATAAAAATTCGGAAGTTCCAGTAGTGTATGATCTGGAATAAGGAATGATAATAGTTTTTTATGGCTTCCATTTAATTACTCTTGAAATAGTTTTTGACACTAACAAAGAAACAAAATTCAAATTATTTTTATCATCTGTACAAGGGCAAAAGAAATGTCCACTTAATTTAATCGACCATTTGTTAAAGGACTTAACAATCTAGACAATAATGTCAAAATCTACGATGTGATGCAATTGTACGATGACGAATTTGACGAATAATGCACGCTTATGACAAGTAAGTTGTTGTCTTAACGGGCCCGTTGTGAAATGCATCTACAAATTATCTAACGCTTCGGAGTGTTCATGCATTTTGGACACAGGCCGTTTAATCGGATGCCGAAATCCCGTCTAATTAAGCAAGCATCGATAAACATGTTCTTTAATAAAATGGTAACAAGCAGTTGGGGTCCCAATACAAGTACCCATGTTTGCTTGCAAGCAATGTGGGTTCTTGAGGAATAGCTTTGAAAGGTAACTATTTAAGTAGCAACCGATTTCAAGCAAAATGGGGCCAAATGTATTCACTATATTGCGAATGCTTCTTTATGGTTGAAGCTCTTATGCAAGTACACGATGGTACGTGTTTGACTTCGATTTGGAGTTCTCTTCCAATAGCTATTCTTACTTGCTGCCTTTTCTGCTGCAACCTGTTGCCTGCTAACTACCATTTGGAAATTGTCTAAAAAAATATTTAAGGCAACAAAGAGCTTCAAAATTTTAACAGGAAGACATCATTTAAAAACTGGACATTTCTTTGAGGTCACCAAAATCAATTCCATGACATAGCACTCTAAAGAATGAGTAATTATAAAAAAGCTTGATGAGGCAACAATATATCCAGATTCAGTGTAAGTAATTAAAATACGACTAGAAATTTAGAAAATGATTACAAAAGTAAGAGTGGTTTATCACATAGACATTAGTCTTCTTAAACTATCATAAATAAATGTGTTCAAAGACTAAATGTAGAATAACATGCTAAGAAAAAAGGTTCTAAGAACAACTTTGCAAATTTATTTAATACTTTCGGACTGGGAACGTGCTTTCAGTTGTCCCAGGGGCAGAAAATCCTCGCACAACTTGAGATGGCTTTTTTTTTGAGTTTTTTCTATTTAAAAGGACGTCCCTCCTCCAGACCAAATTAAAATCACATTAGAACAAATAATAAAGCAATAAGTAAAATTTCAAATTTTTAACGGGTAGGCTTTCCCGAAGAAATCAGAGAAAACAATATAATAATCAGAAATGCAGAGTAGTTCGTGTTTGGCTCCTAAATTAAATAAAATTACATTGCTTTTAAAGTTTAAGTTAAATTAAATTTTTCTTATTTGATTTGGTTATGCTGGTTTTGGATGATTGTCAAGAATTTTTCTTAATTTTAATTATTTTTTTTTATGTAAAATTAACATTGATTTTAGAGATGTATCAATAAATTATAAGTAATAGGCAGTTTAGACATAACAGCCTTTAATTTAGTAAATCAAACTAGCAGTTATTATCAAAATGCAACAATCTGGAAAAATCTGGAAAATTTTAAATTAATTCCTGCTATCAAGTAATTGGTACTTATTTTACGCAGAAATTAGTAACTGTTGGTGTGCAGTTGTACTTGTAAGCCTTGTATGCTTGCTGAATATCCGAGTTTTATTATTAACAATGTTCGGTCTAAATCTGGGCAATATTAATGTAAATATTGGTTTTGTTTTTTTTAAATAATCTTAATCTAAATTATAAGCAAATATACAAATGAATGTGGTTTCTAGCAGTAATTGTCAAAGCACGAAAATTTTTAAGTAATCGTATAAGCTGTCTTAGAACTTTAGAGAACTAGTTATACCAATATGACAATAATTTGATTTTGAAACAATCTTTTTACAGTTATTCACACTTTAACATTCATAAATTGTGATTTTTTTCCTGATCAGAAATCAGGCTTGAGGCTTGGATGTGATATCTACAAACTTTTTTGCATTAAATGTAATTAAAAAATCAAGTAATAACGTATCATTTATGGGAGCCTCTTATATTTTACATTTTATATATATCTTATATTTTTCCTGATAATAAATGATGCAAATGTTGAAAATCAATAAATAAATAAAAATTTGCCTAGCTTGGAGGAGCTCTGAAAACCATCCAGAAGACAGCAGTAGGCCTCATCGATGACCTGCAGACGACAGGAGAGATCGACCTGAGCAAGATCTCGATCGGCGGCTTTTCTCTGCCAGCTGGACTCAAATTTCCTCTCGGCTTGCCGACGAACAAGACCTACGTCAAGGGGTGGACGCCCAGAATCGACAAGGGCGATGAGGAAGTCAGATCGACCATCAGGGACACTGGAAAAGGACAGGTTAGTTCAATTCCCGTCGTAGGATTCGAACCCGCCAATCTGCAAGCTAGCTTAACTTCTTCCTTGTTATGGTTTAAGGAATGGTTAATTTATTTAACATCATTAATACGTTAGCTTCAGAGACGCTCGACCGGTTATAAAGTACCTTTGAACGGGTCCGGCGACAAGGTAAGCTGGGTTCGTGAACGCGACACCGTTTCCTTTCCGCAAAGCAGGAATGCGAACGCCTCCGAACTGCTTTCGAACCCCAATGATTTCGTTCTCCGACGCAGGCCCGAACGTCCGACTACGTCCCGCGGATCTTGGGGCAGAAGTTCAAGTCGTTCGAGGAGATCAAGGCCGAGTGCGTGAGGAGCGGAAAGCTCTGGGAGGATCCGGACTTTCCGCCGGTTGCGAACTCTCTCTTCTTCAAGAAGCCTCCGTCCGGCTGGCCGAACATCCAATGGAAGAGACCTCACGTGGGTTGATGATGATGATGGTGATGGTGTTGTGTTGGTGATGACAAGATTATGATGATAGCGATTGCATTGCAACCTGAGCAAAATTCAAAATCGAGCTCACTAATACTGTTCACCTTTAAAACCTTGTTAAGCAAAAAACATGAATAATGTTAGGAACTTTAATGCATTAAGAACATCAATACATTAAGAATATTAGTGCGTTAAGACATTAATATGTTAAGAATGTTAACCGCACATGAACTCACCATTAAACAAGGAAATATTTCCTTCTTGCAGGAGATTTGTTCCAATCCTGAGATGTTCGTCGGTGGAGGAGGAAGGGGGGACGTGGTACAAGGTGTACTGGGTGAGTAGGGTGGGTGGGTACGATCTATCGGGTGCGGTCGAACGGTTTGGAATCTACTGTGATGGTGACTATGATTGTTAATCACCATCAGTATAATGGTGACTACGATTGTTAATCACCATCAGTATAATGGTGACTATGATTGTTACTCACCATCAGTATAATGGTGACTATGATTGTTAATCACCATCAGTATAATGGTGACTATGATTGTTAATCACCATGAGTATAATGGTGACTACGATTGTTACTCGCCATCAGTATAATGGTGACTATGATTGTTAATCACCATCAGTATAATGGTGACTACGATTGTTACTCGCCATCAGTATAATGGTGACTATGATTGTTAATCACCATCAGTATAATGGTGACTATGATTGTTAATCACCATCAGTATAATGGTGACTATGATTGTTAATCACCATCAGTATAATGGTGACTATGATTGTTAATCACCATCAGTATAATGGTGACTATGATTGTTAATCACCATCAGTATAATGGTGACTATGATTGTTACTCACCATCAGTATAATGGTGACTATGATTGTTAATCACCATCAGTATAATGGTGACTATGATTGTTACTCGCCATCAGCGACAGGTAAATCATCATCATCATCATCATCATCGTTGCCATCATCTCTCGTCTTACAGGCGATTGCTGGTTGTTGGCCGCGATTGCATGCCTCACAACGAACGATCAACTCCTCCACAAGGTTGTTCTTCCAGATCAGTCCTTCAGCAGCAACTACGGAGGTAATGTTACGATCGTGTAAATTACGTATAATAACGAATAATGATGTAATTTCAATGATTTAATTCATCATTATATTTAATTCTCTTAATTAAAAAATAATTTAAAATTATTTTTATTCATGTTAATTCTATTTCAATTACATTGTTTTATTAAATATTGTTTCGATATTAACATCTGTTGTCATCTGGATTCCATGGAATCCGCAGTATCCGGAAAATAGTACGAACGCCATAAATAATTTAAAATTATTTTTATTATTCATGCGAATTCTATTTCGATTAAACAATAGAGAGTTTCTCAAACAGAGGCATTCCATTCTTAATATCAAACATGCATTTTGAGTTCAAATTCATAATTTCTGTCTTCAATGCTTAGATTGATGTTGTTTTGGTTAATTATTTGATTAATAATGCCATAAAAATAAACTATTATTATTATTAATAATGATTAATAATGGTTAGTCTTAATGCGTTGAGATCATCAATTACTGCTTAGCATTTCACATTCAAGCTCAAACATTGCATGGAACGTACCGAATGAAGACTTTTGGTTTGCAGCTCAATCGCTCTTCACTTATTTATTGCATTTAATTATATTATGGCAGTGTTTCAATTGTTATTATTGTTATTATTATTATTATATTATTATTATTATTATTACTGATTTATTATTAGTATTATTATTATTGTTGTTTATTTATTATTATTATTATTATTATTATTATTATTACTTTTATTATTTGTTATTTTATTAACATCATCTTCAACATCTGAGGCCCTAATAATTGATTGAGTCGAGCACCTGTTACTTCCTGTTGTTGCTATCTTTTCAACATCCTTGCATTTGCTCCTTGTTGCGAAAGAGATGCAGCCTCTTGCTAGCGATGTTGATGTTGTTATTATTATTATAGTTATTATTATTATTTATTATTATTATTATTATTATTATATTATTATTATTATTATTATTATTGTTATTATTATTATTATTATTATTATTATTATTATTATTATTATTATTATTATTATTATTATTATTATTATTATTAGTTAGCTTGTTATTGTTGTTATTATTGTTATACATACTTTTCATGGTAGGAATCACCACCATCATCATCAATCAAACAGGCAATTATTCATGGTTCAAACCACAAATTAGCATTTTTTTCTGATCATCATCATCATCACTGCTGACATTAAGGCCTTCATTCATTATCACTATGATCATCTTAACTCAGCAATCTGCACCATTGTCACTGTCTTCATCACTGCCACCACCATCATCATCGTTATCTTCACCTCCACCATCATCATCATCCTTGTCATTACCATCATCATCACCACCATCATCATCACCATTATCATCACCCTTGTCATCACCATCATCATTACCATCATCACCACCATCATCATCACCCTTACCATCACCACCATCATCATCATCACCCTTACCATCACCATCATCGTCATCATCATCATCACAGGGATCTTCAGGTTCCGATTCTGGCAGTACGGCAGGTGGGTCGAGGTGTTCATCGACGACCGCCTCCCCGTTCACAACAACAAGCTCATCTACATGCACTCCGAAGACAGGAACGAGTTCTGGAGTGCACTCCTCGAGAAGGCATACGCCAAGTTGGTCATCCGTTTCCGTTTCTGTTTCCGTTGCTGTTTGATGTTTTGGTGTCGTTTTTGTCACAAGTGTAGCGGTCGTTATTATCAGCGTCGTCGTCGTTGACGTCGTCGTCGTTGACGTTGTCGTCAACGTCGTCGTCGTTATAGTCATCTATATTGTTGATGTTATTTACTGCTTTGTAATTGTTGTTATTATTGTTATTATTATTATTATATTATTATTATTATATTATTATTATTATTATTATTATTATTATTATTAAAAAATGGTTTTGATACAGTCATCGATTTGGAATGTCTTACTGCTGATTGTAACATTGTAACTATTCATACAGCTGGTAGGTCATTATTATTGTTGTTGTTGTTGGTACTATACTGCATAGTTTCACCTGATGCATAGTTTTTACTAACATTGTCATCATCATCATCATCATCATCATCATCATCATCAACATCAACATGATAGCGTGATCATTATCACTACCATAAGCATCAGCATCATTACATAATTGTGGTACTTATGCATAATTATTATTATTATAATTAGCCTTTCTCCCTCGTATTAAAGCAGTAATTACCTCCCAAAATAATTCATAAGCAGATGTCAAACAGATGTCAAACACAAGAATGGCGTCTGGCCATAAAAAGAAACTAAAGTGATGACAGAGTTAATAAAAATAATAACAAAAAAAAACAATTACTAATTATTATTAATTATTATTATTATTATAATTGTTATTGTTAATAATTTCAATGGTATCTAGTTGACATTGACTTTGACATATTAAAACCATCATTCGTCTTCTATATTATCTTTCATAATTATTTATTCTTACAAATAATCCGCAATTATTTTTTAAACTAAAACAAAGGCTGTGCGGGTCGTACGAGTCCCTGAGCGGCGGGCTGACCAGCGAGGCACTCACGGACTTTACGGGGGGCGTCGTCGAGAGGTACGAGCTGAGGACCAAGGCCCCCCAGGACTTGTTCCAAACCATGCACATGGCCTTCAAGAGGGGGGCTCTCATGGGATGCTCCATCGACGTTCGTGCTGATTTTCGTGGTGCTTCGTGGTTGTCATCTCAATAGAGATGGTGATGATGATGATGGAGATGGTGATGATGATGATGGAGTTGATGATGATGAGGAGGAGGTGGAGGATGGTGGTGATGATGCTGATGATGATGTTGAAGTTCAAATTCATGATTTCTGTCTTCAATGCTTAGACTGATGTTGTTTGGCAATTTTGCTGTTACCGCAGTCATCGTAATCATCAGAAGAAGCACCGACATTTTATCCTCCGATTTATCCCCGTCCTCGCAGGCCGAAGAAAGCCAGATGGAAGCCAAATTGACGAACGGACTGATCATTGGACACGCATACTCCATCACCGACGTCAGATACGTTAGTTTCACAGTTTCATCTCCTGGAAAAAAGTTTCAAATTTTTGAGTCGACCAATCAAATTCATCCTGTTGTCATTGGCAGGTTCAAGTGAAGACTCCAAACCAGATGGGGGCCTTGCCAATGGTTAGGGTGAGGAACCCGTGGGGGGATAGCCACGAGTGGAAGGGGGCCTGGAGTGACAAGTGGGTGGTAGATGAAGCATTAATTTGGGACATGATATGTTAATAATTACACATTATAATAATAATTGTGAATTTGTATAATAATTTATTGACGTAATGAATATTAATTAGACGTGTAATTATTCATGATGTCATGTTGCCTTTTATAGCTCTCAGGAGTGGCAACTGGTGCCGATGGAAGAGAGAAGAAATCTCGGCCTGACGTTCGAGCACGACGGAGAATTCTGGTAAGTCGTGTGGGAGGAGCCTCGGGAATTATGGTTATTTGATGGCAATGTTTAGTCCATTAGTGTTAAATTATAATTATAATTAAAAATATCATCACCACACAAAGTCATGAAATGGGCTATCCTTAAACAACAATATTTTGAAAAGATGTTTTTAATTATGTGATTGAATAAATAACCGTTGAAAGCAAATTATTTAATCGATTGATTGATTACTTGATTTATTATTAATTGATCGATAATGTTGATCAATTCCACAATTCAACTGATCCGAAACAGGATGGCCTACAAGGATTTTGTGAAGAACTTCGAGAAGTTGGAGATCTGCTTCTTGGGACCCGACAGTTTGGCAGAGAAGGAGGAGAAGCAGGGGAAGAGGAAGTGGGAGGGGATGTTGTTCGAGGGGTCGTGGAGGAAGAGGGTCAATGCAGGGGGGTGCAGGAATTACATTTGTGAGTAGTTTACGTGGATTACGTTTGGGAGTAGTTTACGTGAATTATGATTGTGAGTGGTTTACGTGAATTATGATTGTGAGTGGTTTACGTGAATTATGATTGTGAGTGGTTTACGTGGTTTACCATCGAGAGGAAACTGAGTTTTAATTCTATTATTATTATCATAATTTCTCTTAAAATGTAGTGATAATGATAGCAATTATTTGAATGTATTATAATTCGTCATTTCAATGCATCATAATTCATCATTTCAATATAATACGATTCATCATTTTAAGTGTAATCATTCAAGTCCTTCGATCATTGTCGTACCCATCCAGCCACCTTCTGGAGCAACCCCCAGTACAAGGTGGGAATTTCCGACGCGGACGTCGACAACACGGACGGCAAGGGGACGATCATCGTGGGAGTCATGCAGAAAGAGAGGAGGAGAATGAAGAAGGAGGGCATTGACCTTCTCACCATCGGTTACGCTGTCTACAAGGTCGTTGTCGATTTATTGATTCCGAAGGCGATTGAACTCGATGCATAAGAGTGAATGTCGACTGATTGTTGATTGTGTGCATTTAAACTTGCTTCAATGTAAAGCAATTCAGTCGAATGGATGGCCAGCTGTGCGATTGATTTTATATCGGTTCCAATCGGTTGTTCAAATCGTTCGTTTGATTGATCTCTCATCGGTCCACCATCGATTGACCATCGAAGTCTCCGAAATACAACACCGGAACTCTGGACAGACGCTTCTTCGAGACCAACATGGCGTCTGCCAAGTGTCCCGCCTTCAGCAACCTGAGGGAGGTCTCGGACCACCACAAGCTTCCCCCGGGAGACTACGTGGTCGTGCCCTCGACCTTTGAACCCAACGAGGAGGGTGACTTCATACTCAGAGTCTTCAGCGAGAGGGTCAACGACAAAGGAACGTTAGTGATGATTATGATGATGATGGTGGTGGTTGTGGTGATGATGATAATGATGCTGGACTAAATAGTCAGATAGTCAGTCTGATTCTTTTGTCACGAGAGATCGTTATCATGTGTTGTTGTTGTTGTTGACGTAGCTCGTGTAGGAGGTAGTTTAGCTCTCAAGCGGGACTTTTTAACAGTCCTTGGTTCTTGCTGTCGTCATCGCACTTGCTTTGTGTTTCTGACGTTTTGACGTTTAAATGAACTTCGGTACAAATATTTTTCAACTTATCACTGGTTTCATTTCAACAGCGAATTGGACGATGCAACGGGAGTTACTGACAAGGTGGGCTGAGATGAGAAGTCCCTTATACTTTGTTAACCACAAATTCATTCGTAATTCACCTCATGCCTAAGATGGCAGACGGCAGTTTGAACGACTTACGCTTAAATATCACGTCCAATCAAACCTTCATTCATTTAAATATTCCATCCAATCAAACGATGTGCATTTAAATATCACGTCCAATCAGAACGAGGCCGTCGTCCCAAAGACCCCCGAGGACAACCAGAGCAAGGAAAGGGGCAAGCAGGCCTTCTTGAACATGGCAGGCGCGGACGGAGAAATCGATGCGTTCGAACTCCAATACCTCCTCAATGCTTACTTCATGAAGGGTTAGCCAACAAATTATTTAGTTAACAGTTAATTAATTAATTAATTTGACATCAACAGAGTTCACGTTCAAAGGGTTCAGCATCGACCTCACCAGGAGCATGGTTGCCATGAGAGACGTGAGTTTTTATCAACCCCTTCTTTTTTCTTTAAAAAAAATTAATTTTTTACTTTAATTTCTGCTGTCGTTGCACTTTAAGCTCGCGCACATGTTTCTGTGTGCTTCTAGAAGAGTTGTTAAAAACCAGACCTAGCCGTTCGTGAACGTTTGAGTTATAAGTTAGCTGATAATCTGTTAATACTTTGCACCTATATTGAGGAATTGGTACACTAACAAAGGTGTTTCAGTAACAACAACATAATATTGTCACATATTTGTCTGGGTTTGATGATTTCGTACTACAGCTACTAATTCGTTAATTTGTTTTAATGTTAATAATTCATTAATTTGTTTTAATGTTAACAATTAATTAATTTCTTTTACAGCTGGATTTTACTGGAAAGCTTGGCTTTGAAGACTTCAAAGTGTTGTGGTCTGATCTGACAATGTGCAAGGTTTGACTCAGCCATTGACATCATGCCATACCAGTGATCCTTTTATCCACTCCATCCATCCATCCATCCATCCATTGCTTGTCTATCTGTCCATTTCAATATTAATTTTTTTTAAATTCCAGAAAGCCTTCAAATTGGCAGACACTGGTAACACTGGCTGCTTCAACAGCTACGAAATAAAATCTGTTCTCAGCAACCTCGGTGGGTTGCATCGCAAAAACATCAACAACGAATCGTTCAAAACGATTTAATAATTCGTTAAAAAATTGCTTTAATTAAATTAACAAAGCATGGTGCTAAGCTAATAATAGTAATAATGATATATTAATAGTAAGAAACGTTTTGCGCACGTTTAAAAGGCTAGTTTTCGAATTTTTAAATTTCCATTTATAACCGAGTTTTTCATCTTTACCAAAAAAACACCTTCTTCAGGGTTCAAAATAAGCAATGCAACGCTCAACGCCATCGTCGTCAGGTACAGCGACAAGGAAGGCAAAGTCAGATTCGACGACTTTGTGGCATGCTACATCAAACTCAAGACTCTCTTTGGTGGGTTCTGTGGAGTGAATTAATGAATGTTCTTCACGCCGGCATGCACCACTAATTCACGATGGCGGTGAATGGTATGAGGCAGTGATGTGATGATCGTGATGGTGATTGCATTATACTATTGTTTTACGATGCTTTTATTTGTATGTATTTGTATTTGTATTATACAATTATAATCATCGTCGTTGTGTTTTTTGTTTCCTTAAACAGAACAATTCAAAAAGAAGGATCCCACTGATACTAGCAGGGCCCGTTTCTCCACTGAAGAGGTAATAATTATAATAACAATAATAACAATAATATTAATAATTGCTATGTTAAAGTTATTAACCATAATTATTATTTAATTAAATATTTACAGCATCTCATGTAATTATAATTAACTGGAACACTTTTCCTTTTTCTCAGTTCATACTCACGACACTGTACTCTTGAACTGGATGACTCGAGAGGAATAAACAATCCTCGCTCGGAGTCGACGTTAATGACGATGCAACGAGTTCGACGTTGATGACGACGCTTTTCTACGATCATGAGTTTTGATTTTGCTAATCTTTGTTGCTTCTGAGATGAGCTCGTAATTGTTCTTGCTGTTGCTGTTGTTGTTGCCAAGACACTTGAGGCTTTTTAACTTTTGGATTTTTATCTTCGGATTTGATTCATATTTACTGATTTTAATATATTTGCAATATTATCACATGTTTATCAAATAATGTTAGAAACATTAGATTATTAAATCCCCAATTAAGACTTTTTGATGTACCAGGCATTTTGAGCCTGTGCGTCTTATTTCTAACCTGGCAACCTTTTACGCCTGAATCGCTCGTGCAGCCAGAAGTTGTATTAACCAATTTTGGTCACACTTGCTATTCCGTTATGGCAGAATTGAAATCTTTATAATGCACTTCATTCCTTGATTGTACCATAATTAACGACAATTTGTTTATTTCTTTCAATAATGCCATAATAACATAGTAACAGATTAACAGCCGTAATCGCATCAATGGCAACCACGTTAACACAAAAGGCCACAAGACCGCTTTAACTCATCGTTGTTTACATTTTGAATCTCTCATTAGATGCTTTTCTTGGTTGAAAACTTGCACCTGCGATGGCACATCAGATCACCGGCCATGAAAGATGAGGGCCACACTAATTATAATATTATAATACAGCACTAATTATTTAATAATTATTAATTTATATTAATTAATCCCCGAAGACTTCCTCGCCAAACTCGGCTCCGATCGGGTTCTTAGCGAAGTTGCCTCACCCACTTTTAGATCGATGTACTTGCGTTGGCTTTTTTTATTGAAATAAATTTTCAATAATTTTGAACTTCCAGTGTTCATTGTTTGGCGACCTGCTATCGTTCGGAGAATCTCGGTCGCGTGTTCCTTGCATTTGGAAGATCGCGATTCGTCGAACCTCGACGATAGGAAATAATAAGATGCAAGGGTCTCTCAGCTGTTTTATTGGGATCATCTTGTAAACGAAATGAACCGATCACGAGGAAAAACCTTCTTCTGCCTAGCTACGATGGTAGCAACCACGAGAATGATGAACGAAGTCTGCATTCGAGCAGCATTCCGAAGGGAAGACTTGCGAGAAGAAATGAGGACCGAATGAAAAATATTTAATCTATACTTAAGGAACGTCGCACAGTTATCGAAGAACTAAAGAGAACTAAAGAATTACAGAGGAAAAGACATTTCAGTTGGTCTGGGAGGCAGTGAGCATCTGATAGAGGAATTCATCTGCCATGCAGCCTCGGATAAACTCGTCCTTTGACAGAACTCCGTCGTGGTTGACGTCCATTTTGTCGAAAATCTCCCTCGTCCTCTTGACGGGAGAATCGAAGTTGGCCGCGGCGTCTGCCATTGATTGACCGACCATCTTGAATATGGCCTGTTATAAAATTAAATAAAGTTACTTTTTAGGCATTTGTTTCAAGGGGAATTTTGTATATTGTCAAATTGTAAATATAGCCATTCAAAGTGATTTTTGAACTATTTCTTCAATAGATTACATACTAATCAGAAAAACTTGTATCAAACGAGTCAAGACACTGATAATATTCCGAACATGCCATTTTCTGATGTAATATCAAGCCATGGAAAAAGTAAACATCTTTCTCGTTGCATTCAGTTCAATGAATCTTAACTTATTCCCGTTTAAAAAAACACGTACTGCATGCGTCACCATTAAAAACTCACCCGAATTGAATAATTACAGACACCCTCGTAGAACACCATCTAATTATGTTTACCTAAACTAAACCTTGCCATACGAGCTTCAAAAGGCAACATACACACCCCAGTTCTTGACTCGAGTCCCACTTAAAACCAGCAATTCCAAAACCAACCCCTATACGTGCGCCCGCATGGCCTAACGGTTAGGGCTGCGCCTCTCGCGATGGCAGCACGGGGTTCAAGCCCTGCTGCGTGTGCAGCGTCCTAATCATCTAGCTATGCAACGGACGTTAATAAAACATCTCTCCCAACCAACCCCTATAGCAGTCCAAATCATCTCAGTTATGCAAAGGACTATAATCAAATAAATAAATAACCAACCACTACAGCAGTCCAAATCATCTCAGTTATGCAAAGGACTATAATCAAATAAATAAATAAATAAATAACCAACCCCTACAGTCCAAATCATCTCAGTTATGCAAAGGACTATAATCAAATAAATAAGTAAATAAATAAATAACCAACCCCTATGATCTCCGACATCTCGTGCGGCTCGATGGTTCCGTCCCCGTTCACGTCGTACATGTTGAAGGCCCACTCCAGTTTCTGCTCAGGTCTTCCAGAGGATGTTATGTTGATGGCCTGGAGGAACTCCTGCATGAATAAATATTCATGATGATGATGATGATGGTGATGATGATCGTGGCGATGATGAAAGAGGGACATGTGATGGCGCATCATTAGTGTTTGCTAAAAGCCATCAAACTGTCCTTTGTTTCACTTAAGTTTGCATAAGTTAATCGTGCCATGTTTGGAATATATAGACGTAAATGCGGGTTCCAATTAAAAGCATTTTAAAGCTTTTATGCCGTTCATGTTATTATCGAGGTTATTCGCAGTGATGAATAAACTGATCAAAGTGAATCATTTGATTGCGATGCCATGCCTCAAATTACCATCCCATTCTCTCTCATGCCTCTCCACTTAACCTGTGTCAATATTATTCCACGTCATCTCGTCTCTCTTCATGGTTGTTTTCGCCCACCATGGAGCTCTAATCTCGTTTGAAAATTATGTCACCGATAAAAAAAAATCGCTCTCGGCTCATTCTAAAGCATTAACACTTTTTCAATTACCTTGAAATCGATTTTTCCGCTGTTGTCTGAATCGAACGTCCTGAAAACATGTTCACAAAACTTGTCGGCTTCTCCTTGGGGAAAAAAACTGGAATAAACCTCCAGGAACTTGTCTCTCGTTAGTTGCCCATCGGGACAGTCTTTCTGTGCAAAATATTATCGTCGATCACCAACCTGAACACGATAAATGATTTGACAAAAAACACTGAATGCTGATAAAAAATCTGCACTATTCTCATTTATCCATCCAATAAACCCGAAACCGGAAACACGGCTCCTGAAAGCAGACGATTAATAGGAGAATCAGAAACGACTCGACAAAAAAAAACAAAATATTGATTTGATCTTATATTCGTTTTTGTTTTAATTAACTAAAAGCTCTTTATTGTTATTAAATTAATAAATATTAATTTCTCGCACAAATCATCGTCTCGAATGACGCAATCACGATAACAATTCGACTTTTATTAATTTCAGACACTTGACCACATCTTAATCTTCTCTAAATTATTATAAATATTGTTTTAAATAGCTAAAAAAAATCCACAGGTACCAACCATGAATCCCTTGTACCAAGCTTTAATTTGGTCTTTAGAAAAGTCTGTATTGTCGATGAGAAAATTGAGGTCATCTTTGGACAGTTTCTTGCTTCCAGAATGCCCCATTGCTTTGACGTTAGGATAAAAATTCACCTCAATCCAAAAATATTAGCCGAATCAAATTACTGACACAATGGATGAGAATATCCTAAAGAGTTCAAAAGCCAAGCAATGTGGATTCACGGAGCCAGTACTTTATAGTATTTATATATCTCTGGATGAACGAACTGGATGAACGAACCGATTTCAAAAGATAACTCTGCCTTCGTTGTAGCACTATCGGAGGTCTGATTTAAATACTGTTCTAGCGGCGTACAGGAGAATTCTAGCGTCGCTTCACGGAACTTTTAGGCTTACAAACAATGAAAGGACAAACCCAGACACCTAATTACACCTTAGTAGATCGGCTAAGTCATAGCATGTAACTTACTCAAGAAACCGTAGCTTACACAAAATCATGCGCGCACGAATTTCAACCACATCTTTCATGTTTATGCCTCTCATTGCCACGTGTTTTGAAGTAAAATTACGTTTATTGCAAAGTTCCCAGCACGTGAAAGGTACAACAGCATGGGTTCTCAAAATTAACTAGCGCTCGGCGAAAATTCTGATTTCATTTAGCAACAATTAGCTCTAGGACCGCATTTGTAATTTGTATCGTTCTAGGCTACTGCCTTTAAACTAATTTACATTCCAAATTACTAATTATTACAATTGTGATGATGAATATAACGATGACGATTATGAATCAGTGAGTCAAACTTAATAACTTGAACTTTGCCCAACAATCCACTGACTTAAAAGCCAATAACTTGTCAATATAATGTTAACACTTGTTAATGCATTTGTCAACTTGTCTTGTCATTTCTTCGCCTTCGTACGAAGTATTTCAGATGCTCAAAGTTGCCAAATTGAATCAGCATCGACTTTGGTGTGAACATCCACAATATTAATGCAATGCATTTTGATTGAGGCGTGAGATATCATAATCCCACCGATGATTTCATCCATCCATTCACCCATCCGTCCATTCAAACGTCCACCCACCAATTTGCCATCCACCCATTTGCCATCCACCCATTTACCACCCATCTATTTACCATCCACCAATTTGCCATCCACCCACTTGCCATCCATCCATTTGCCATCCACCCATTTACCACCCACCTATTTACCATCCACCAATTTTCCATCCATCCTATTGCTTGCATTGAATCATCGCCTGGCTATTCCAATCACGCACCGGTGAGTTTTTTTTTATTCGCTCTCCTGGAAATGACGTCCATTGCGGCTTCCTTTCCGCTTCGCAGGAGTTCCAAATTTAACCACAGCCGTTGCCATTTTAGCTTGAAAAGGTCAGAGTCAGTATTATTTATAGGAGCCAATCACAATCACGACCTCGATAGCGGAGATAATTTTTAAATTATTGCCGACTGGGATTCGAAAATAACTCTTTGAAATAACCACTGGAACGTTTCGATCGGCCGCCACGTTGACCTCACGACGTCAGGCGGCCGTAGACCAACGCCCACGATTGGTCTGTTAAGTAGAGCGTGTCGGAACAAACATTGGCAATTCGGTTATATCTGGATTGAAAGGAAATTATTGAATTGGGAAACAAAACATATTCCACTGATACGCTTAATCCGTACTTAGGCGCGGTAGAGACGTGCAATTACCTGTGTAAATCAGTCTCTGACTTAACATATTTGTCAACCAGTTTAGAGCATTGATTGTTTAATCTGGTTCTGTCTCTTGCACGGTTAAATCTAGTTAATCAGTATTTTTCATATTACACCGACAAATTCATTTACTTTTTAAAAAGTTGTTCAAAGAGTGACAGCGTGTTAGATTATTGATTTGAATTTATACTCGATAAGGTTAAGTTTTTTAATGTAAATATTTTTATTTATTACGTTTAAATTTTTATTTTAGAACATGCCTACTATAAATCATAAATATTGTATTTTTTAAATCTGCAAAACTTAATGCTTTTCTCTGGGATATTGGAGTCAAACAGATAAAAATTCTCCCAATAAATAATCGAACCAGCTAAAATTATTACAAATCTAAAAATAAATATTAAAAAAAAAATTCAAATTTAATTTTAAATTAAAATGCATTCAAGGCTTGCGATTGAGCTTCAGCTAACAGCTGATGCAACGTCGTTGACCTATCGACCTTGTTTGGTAAAAAAAAAACAACTTTTGCATCGGTGGACAGAGATGCTCGAAGCGACCTCGAATATACCATTTGAACTTTCAGTTCGACAAGCGAATGTTTCATTAAGATGGCGACAATTGCGTGGCTGAAGTTTGACGGGTGACATTTTGGATGTCGCAGGATCGTCGGGGACTGAATATGGCCGTGGAGCTTCAAAGTTATCTGTTCGCCTCTAGTCCGCCGGGCTTCGAGTTGTTATCTTCGAATTGGCTCGAGAGGAGAATGCACGGCCGAGAGTTTGCAAATAAATTAAAAGCCGCTTCTCGCGATGATTCCAGCCGATCGGCAAAGCAAGCGAAAGAATATGAATTCAAAGACTCTCGTCTCGTGGCGACCAGGGATCGCGAGTTGGACAAAAAACGCATCAAGGAGTGGGAAACGTCGTACGACTGCAACCTTGACGAATGTGGAGGTCACTCCAATGTCTTTTCGTTCGACGGCATAAGCCTGCAAAAGAGAGTGCAGTTTGCAGACTGCTATGGGCATGAACTCGCCCAGGTGAGGGTAGCCGGCGAACCCACGGACGTTCCCCCCATCCTGAACGAGGAAACCATAAAGAAGATCGAGGGCACTCTTCCGGGCTTCTCTCTCGAACACCAGCCTCCTGAGGGCTCTCTCGGGCAGGGAACGACCCTTGACTTACAGTTGCTCAACTTCGAAGAACCACATTCGGACCTCCTGGGCCTGCACAACCGAGTGGAGCGTCTCGGGGTGACCCTGTCGAGCATCTGCTCCCGAACGGGCAGGATGGTCGGAGGGACGATCGAAATCAAGAAGCGGTCGAGCACGGCCTCCGTCTGCCTGAGATTCACCACGGACGGCTGGAAGAGTTTCACGGACGTCTGGGCGACCTTCGTTTCCGTCGTGGGGGGCACGGATCACGAACTGTACGCCTTCGAGTTCTCGGTCCCCTCGGATTCGCACAGGACGGAGCTCGAATTCGCCCTCTGCTACGCCGGCTGCGACGGATGTTCGACTTTCGAATGCTGGGACAACAACTCGGACGCGAACTACAAAATCGTTTGCCACGACGAACAGGATGGGCCACGGTCTTTCGAGGAGGATTCTTACCAGCAGCGTATCATGTCTGCGCCCGGCAATCTGACCATGTGGAGCGTCCACGAATTTGAAGATACCATCCAGCCGTACTGGTGACTTCGTCGTCGTCATCAGCCTTTTTACCGCCTTACATCGAGATGTAAACATCATCGTTTTCGTCGACAATTTTGTCGTCGTCGCAATGTAACCGTTAATTTTCCTCGTTGTCCGAGGATGACGTTTTGGATCCCCTCATGTGATAGATGCCGACGCATTTGATGTTTCCTTTTTGACCCGAAGATTGGTTGCCAAGATTTTCTTTTTTATTGTTGTTTTTCTGAAGAAATTTCTGAATTTTGAAGATTTATTTTTGAAATGTTGTCTGCAGATTTCAGCTTCGTTTTGAATGCAATTTCGAAGAAATGAATCGTGGAATCCCGACTGCAGTCTTGTTTTCCCCTTGAAAACGGTTTTTCGATATATTTTAATGCATTTTTTGCGACTCACTTTGAAGGTCTATAGTGAGAGTGGGCATTGAATTTCACATGTTTTTCGTCCTTATTTATTGTTATCACCGTGATTATTTTGATTGCAAATATTTTGATTATAAAAAATTGTATTTATTATTTATTATTTCCCATTTGTACATAATCCTTCGCGAAGCCTGAGAGGTTTTTGTTCGACTACCCGAAACCCGTGCGACGCGACTTTTTGCAACGTCGAAGCGAATCATCTCCGGGGTTGCCTTGTGGGCAGTGCCTCTGGTCAGGGTTAGCCCTGCTCGAGATTTGGATTTCGATGTTTATTATGGACGTTCGACTCTCCGATCCTGCCGTTTTGCGAGCTTTCGACAGGGCGGACTGTCGTCATTTTCATCGGTTGTCGAGAGTTTTTGTCTGTTTCTTCGTGCTACGTCTCGTTTGCGTCGCCTAAAATCTGACCCTTGTTGACCCCGATTGCAATGTTGCCTGATATTAATTTGTTTTCTTTTTATAAATCTTTCTTGTGTTTCTGAAAATTTAAACTTTTTGAAAGGTTTGCAAGTTTTTTGAAATTGAAAAGATTTTCAGTTTGCCTTTACTATTCGTTCTTTGAATGCTCGTTCGAACCGGATTATAAAAGATTTGTTTTTGTTTGTAAAATGCTTGAAAAGATTCTGAAAATTAAATGTAATGTCGCAGCGACATTGAGGTGTCGTTCGGAAGTTTGCGAAAGATGTTGGCATCGACACGAAGCAAAGGGTTTGTTGGAGCCAAGTCGTATCATTTTGTTGGAACAATGCAGTTCGAATGATTACAATTTCTTGCCGACTCACAGAACTGCGTGATTATTTTATTAATGCCCATTTCATGATTGCAATTGAAAAGACATGAAACCAATGACAAGGAAGGCTAAATGATCTTCTGCATGTCCTGTACCAGCAACAGAAAGAGTAGGAAGGGATTTGTGGCACTTTCTAAAAGTTGTCAAAGCACTACCATTTGTGTTGTGGACAACAGACATGGAGTGCATTTAGGAGCTTGGAAAGCAAACTAGAGGCACCCATTTCTCCATAATACCAGCTCTAACAACGCTAGGCTTGCCAAATCTGGAATAGGGCATGACTCAGTTCAGGAGTATGAAAGGTCAGATTGACCTATTTGGGGCCCCTCACTGTAAACCGACTTCCTCTTCTCACACAAGCTGACAAACAAACAAAAGGAGTTTCTATGGCCCAAAGTTGGTGGGGAATCCTCGGTTGAAACATTTTGTCTACAATTTGTCGAAGGAATATACAAGAATCGAAGAACTAAGTTTAAAGTGGAAAGTTAGAAAAATTATGGAAATTAAAAGTATTTTTTGGATCTTAATTTTATTCCACTAGTTAATTGTTATTTCATGAACACGATTTATTTAGATCTAAAGCTGTTTGGTTTTGTTTCAGAGCCCTTAATTATTTCGTTTCAAACCAAAAAAAAAAAATATTTACAAGTCCCAATGTCTTCCTTAGACCAATGTTTCATATATGTCAAAGAAAAGTAAAATTCTAGCACGAGCAACTTTTATTGAAACTCAAACAATTACATCAATAAATCAATCTGCAAAAATTGATGCATGAAATGTCTGAAAGCACCACTTTCACCATAACCATTATCTCCACCATCATCAACATCACCAGATCACGATCCATTCAGAGGGTCCATTCCATCTTCGCAGAAGCTCACTGCTCTGCTACCCTCTGGCTTCTATAGAATATCTTCATTGTTTCATAGGGTTCTTCTTGGCTTCCTTGGATTTCTTCTCCCCGCACAGAGTTTTCTTGCATTCCTAAATTTAAAAAAAAAAGAAAGATTTAAAAACAAAATTTTTAGATTTTGGTGTTTCCACCCGAATTGTCTATTTATAAATATCTTAAAATTCCTTCCACTGTTAGTAATTGTATCTTGAATATAATTAAACAATTTCTTATTTATTATTAAATGAGATGATTTTATGAAATCCTCGATTTGACATTAAGTAAATACAATATCTAATTATTAATTAATTAAAGTTGATAATACTTTACTAATCGAGGAGAAATTATTAATGTTCACCTCGCGAGAACAGAGGACCAAGGCAATCACCACCAGGCAACCGGACGCCTCGACAGCCCACAGGATGATGAAGTTTGGAGGAGGATTCACCGAAGGTCTGTTTGTACTGGTTGTCCTTGCGGGAGTAGTCATTCGGCTAGGAGTTGTTGTGTTAGCAATTTGGGATGATGGCAGAGGGGTAGTTGTAGAAACAGTTTGGGATGATGGCAGAGGAGTAGTTGTAGAAACAGTTTGGGATGATGGCAGAGGGGTAGTTGTAGAAACAGTTTGGGATGATGGCAGAGGAGTAGTTGTAGAAACAGTTTGGGATGATGGCAGAGGAGTAGTTGTAGAAACAGTTTGGGATGATGGCAAAGGAGTTGCAGAAGACCCTGAATTTCAAAGTCAGAAAAATATTATAATTGTTCTACTCGGATATGCTTATTAAACATCGTTTAACGGGTCATCCTTTTTGCAGCTGTTTATACAATTAAGTTGCTATTCATTTTGTATTTTCTTTACTTCGAATAATAAGTCTTTTAGAATGGTTAAAATGGCGAAGGTCTATTATAAAATTGTCAATTTACCATCAGCTCCAGAATTTGTGACATCAAACAGATTGTGCTCCTGCCCATGAAGAAGGAAGGTTCCTTTTAGGAGGCTCTTTGCTGGACCCTCCTTGTCACGACAGCTAGTCAGTTCTGAAGCTCTCGGTTCCAAGGCATATGATTTGCCCATGTAGAGCCATCCAAGAACCTGATGTGATATTGAATAAATATTGACTTCACATTACGTTATGATACCAAATTCCAGAAATAAAAATATTAATATTTTGTATGTACCAACTTACAAAAAATCTGACCAGTTTTCCATCGTGCATCGTCGAGATTACGACGCCTTCGATGTCAGCTACTGCGTCCTGAAATCTCTCCACCACCTATGAAATATATAGTATTACTTTTATTTGTATTTGAATGACATTATGAATCTACTTGAGTGCATTAGCACTGGATTTAATTATTAATTCATTAATCAAATTTCAATAAGGAGCAATTATTACATTGTTTTTTGTTGAAATCAAGATAAAATGTCAAACTAATTCAGTTACTGACCTTTCCTATTCCTGCTGTGCATGTAAGGTGTTGCCCTAGGAGAGAGATTTCTGGGCCAATTACCGTTTCATATTTGACGAGGTGGCTGGGAAGCATTTGTCCATCTATTCTCAAAGTCAGGTCGAAGGTATGCGTTTCTTTAGGATTGACTGCGAAGAAATTATTTTCAACGATTATACATACGGAAACATATTTATAATTAAACATTATTATTCGTTCATAAATGTATGTTATTGAAGATTGAAAAATACAGCATCAAAGTATAACACAACAATAAATTAAATGTAACTAAGTAGACATTAAACTCACGTTCGACAGCCAGGTTTTCAGATTGCAGTTCACATTTTTTTACATCGCCGAATAAATAACCTTCATTTCCTTCTCCGGTATCTCCCGCCATTAATTCAGGAGGAGGTCCAACGTCACCAATCAGGTGGCAAGAAGCTGGGAAGAAAGTTAAGCAGGTCAGGAAGCAAATTCCAATCATCTGCAAAAGTATGAAATTAAATTTAATTCAATTCAAATAAATAACTAAAATAAAGAAGAGAAAAAGCAAGGATATGCATAACTTCACCTTTTGACAGATGTAAAGGTAGCACTCTCAATTGCCTGGGACTATATAGTGGCTCTGATCGATATTGTACACGATCCTAATCAATATCAGTTTTCAATTTTAACCTTCATGCGGACTTGTCAATGAGTCATTTTAGAACCTGAATCTCACTGATACTTAATATGCATGAGGGTGGAGTTATGTTTCGCACCAAAACGTGATGTGATGGCTTTATTTTAAATTTCATTTAATTTCCCGGAATTTCGATATTTTTGAAATTTGTTTACAAAACTTAACTTCTCCTCTTATTGGTATTAAGTATTAGTGTGGTTTGGGGCATTTAGCGTCAGTCCAGTTGAGAGATTGGCTTTAATTCGAAATGAGTTCAAAAAGATTACGAAGCTTTTTTCTCATTTTATTATTTTAGCCTTCAAATCATATAGTGTTTATTATATATATGTTTTGGTTAAAGTTAGACAATGGAAACATTGAAGGCAGACGAGAACAAGTGAAACATGTGCAAGGAGAACTTAATTAGTAATTGATTTTAATGCTTCGATTTTAACATTCTCATGAGCAACTCATGCAAGTTGTTTTTCATACTCGCTTGCATCAGAAAAAGTTTTTAACTTAAAATTTGTGATAATATTTAATAGTAAATATTAATAACCTATATTACTAAACTGGTCTTAACAAGCCATATCTCAAATCATAACTATTCATACATAAGATTATAAAGTGTATCATCCTAAATAATGAGTGTGAAAACTGCTATTATCTGCTATTTCTGTATAATTAAAAATATAAAATTATAATAAAAATCACACGTTATAAATAAAAATGCGAGCGATACTTCTTTTGAGACACATAAAATATAAGTATTTGGTGATAATATTTAAATTGCTATAAGTTAACTAAATTTCAAATTAAATTTCAAAATAAATTTAGTTACATCTGCATCGGCTGTATCTTAATCAACTTAAAAAGCATAAATATTCGAAATTGAATTTTAAAAGCATTGAAAAGTTATTACATTTGAAAAGCTAAATAAATAGAATAAAAATATTAACAAGCAACTTGTAGAAGTTCTGGTATTTTAAATTTAAATTTTACTTTGAAAAACATTTGGCGCTGCCCCCATACTTTAAGATGGCGTGCGAGTTGGCTCAGAAGGTTGCATGCCTGCGAACGAAGGTGAAAGCAACAGTCGTTACGTGTCGAGTTCGCAACCCAGCTCGCACCGCTACATTAAGTGTGGATCGATTAAGGAGTGCCTTCACATCCTATACATAAGGCACTCAAAAAATTGGCTAAATACAAACGCAAAAAAGGTCATCTCATGTTTTAAGAGGCATAGCGAATTTGGAAAAAGCTGAAATGCTAATCACCTGTCAGTTATTAGCAACACCTCCCTAAAATATTCGATAATAACAATTCCAACCGAATAACATTTGCTGAAGTTAAATTTTCAGATAACTTGCGCCAAATTATGCTCGACATGTCCGACAAATTACTTGTTAAAAGGTCCTTGCTCTGATCATTTTGAAAAATAAATTTAACAATAAAATGCCTCTATATCGATGTTCTACTATAAGAATTTCGAAGGCTTGACAGTGAATCGTCCACAAGATTTACAACATTGCTTCTTCATATCTTTGGTTTGACACAGCCATGGCATGTTTACCACTAATTGTTTGCAAGTACCATCCTTTGAGAGATTTTTAAAAAGGGCTTCCATGTCATTATCTTTTGTGCAGGAATCTGAATGACAGTTATTTCAGTTAAAAATAGTTTTTGCAAAACTGTGAAGTATTTCTGATTTTGTGTCATTGATTACCTTACCTAAAATATAATAAACATTGTGGAATAAATAACAAAAAAATAAGAAAATTAATACTAGCCTTTGACAATTTTGATTCCACCACAAGAAGCACAGCAATATTTTTGAAAGTTTTCATCATTGCAGAATGTAGGATTATGAAAGACCAATAATTTGCATTTTCCTAACAGTGGCTTAGCTCCCACTAACTGGCATGATAGAGTACCGTTGAAATCCTTACAAGAATCTAAAATAAAAGTATGTTTTATGTCGTAGAAAGCAATAAGATGTAGAAGAAATATCGTTAATTAGTTAAGTGTATCGCCATTTGTAAAACCTGTGTTCGCACCTATCGAACTTTTAGGACGTAGGAAATCATTTCCAGCTGTTGGATGAGAAGTAGTTTCAGTGAATGCCATTAGGAAGGTTGCTGTAGTAGAATCACGCAATATCAGATATCAAGTTAATTAATGAAGAGATGCCAAATAGCATAAAACAAAACCTTCAGAATTTGAGTTTGTGGAACTAGATGATGATTTTGTTTGAAAAAGATCAGTGGTGATATCAATGAATGATGGAGGCATTGTTGTTGAGATGATTTTTGTTGTCTCTGCTGAGCTGGTAGCAGTAACTTCGTCATTTACGGACGAGTCTGAAAAATATTGTTTTATTACCTCACATTGTGAAAAGATCACTATATTGTCATTATTCTTCATATTTGTAAATTCAAATTCAGAATATTTGAAGATCTGAGAACCCGGATGCTGAAGAAGGTTTACCAGTAGTTTCTGAAGAAATCATTGTTGTGGAAAAAACACTCGTAGTTTCTTGTGCGTCAGAACTGGCAAAAGTGGTTTTGTATCCATTTTCAAGTTCTACAATGACATCATAAGACGGACATTTAAAACAATACCAGGCAAATAATTGATATATAGTCAAATATATATCCAGCAGCGTTTGAAATATTATACTATAAATAGTTGATTCAATTATCGAAGAGGGGTGATAGTGATATCAGCTCTTGAAATAGGCATTCATAGATGAAGATATGTGTAATTTAAAATGTAAAATTATGTAACCTGCTGCATTTGAGCTAATGGAGTTTGTAAATGCACTCGCTGGAGATGGTGTACTGTTCTCATTGGTGAATGAAAAAGGTAATGTTGTGGAAATATTATTGGACGTCATTGGTGAACTGGTAGTGAAGAATTCTGTTTCAAATTTGGTTGAATCTGGCAATCATAATTTTTGAATATTTTGAAGAATCTAATTCTTTCGTTTATTAAAATGCTTCTTAATCAATTATAAAACCTTCATTTGAGACAAATGACTGATTCATTTTTACAGACGAAGTGGAAACACTATTTGTGGTATCTGACAGTGATGGGCTGCTGTAAATTTCTTTCGTTCCAATTGTAGATTTTGAAAATTCTGTTTAAATTTACACAAAAGAATTCAATGTAAAATTTTTAAACAACAATCAAACGATGAGTTTCATCCTAAAACAAAACCTGCAGTCGTATCAGTAGTGCTCAAAAGAATTGTTGTTGAAGCAGATGTAGGATTTGCAGTTGTTGAAGAAGAAAAACTCGTAGTTCTTGGAAAAATAGCTGCGTTGTAAATTGTGTTGGCCGATGTCAAACGGAGGGCACAAGTTTGACAACAGCGTTGAGAGGAAAGATGACACACTTCGGGTACAAGTTTCGAACAGTCAGTTGCTTTGTCTCCATAGAGGCAGTTGACATCGGACAGATTCTGGACAAGGGCACTGCAGGTTTTGCAACAGGTTTTGGCGTAGTAACCATAGTAGCAGTCTCTTGGTTTAAGTTGAGAGCATTCCTCTATGATGTCTTGACAGCCTGTTTGTAAAGTGGAATAACTCTGAATTACAAAGATATATTTTGGGTCTCAAAATAACCTTGGTTGCCTCATAGCTGTTTACAAATGACAATAACATGAATGACGTCGTAGCAACCTTAGCATGCAATATTAGCAGAATGGTAAATCTTAAACAATTGATAACTTGTCATGTTGTAACCCTAACTGTATTATCACTAATTATTTAGCCATGCAGCGAGAAATAAATAATTAAACCATTAACTATTATTATTATTTTGTCAATAATTTTAAAAATTTAATAATTAATTGTCATAATCATAAGCTGCTCTTATGTAACATTTTCACCTCCAGTTCGGTTGCCTGCGCATGATGCACAGCAATAACGTCTGAAAGTTTCTAAATTGCACAAGTCCGGGTTTTCTTCAGCATCTTCGCATCTAGCATCATCATTTAATCCAGAGTTGTAAGTTTTCGGAATTGCAAGTTTGTAATCTCCGTTGATGCAGTGTCCTGGATTTGAATGTAATGCCAGTATGTAATGGTGATAATGATAATAGTAATAATAATGATAATAATGATAATAGTGATAATAATATTAATATAATAATGATAATAATAATGATAACATTAGTTCATTATTTCATTATTATTTCATACAAAATCCACATTTTATTTACACAGCACCAGATGGTTCATTATACCTGGAGCTTTTGGAGCTCTCTTATCTTGAACACACTTTCCTCTTTGACACCAGGAACCATTCGCGCAGGTAGTTCCATCCATTGCACTCAACTGGTACCCTGAGGTGCATCCGAGTACTTGGCACAAATCTTTGTTACCCTTTATATTTCAATGTTAGTACAACAAATGATAATTAATGTTTCATTAATTGCGATATCCGTGTCATATACGTATTATTCGTATAATTGTAAATTTCAGCTTCCATTTCTTACACCGTTATGACGAGAATTGGGACCATTGGCGAGTTTGCATTGATCATCAGGGTCATAGATTTGGCCTGGATACAAATTTAAGTACACGTCCCTTTCTGGAATTTCGAAATCATTTCCTCCATTCGTCAAGCAATTTTTGTTCCATCTAAAATCATCGTGGTTTTTTTATTGCAAATATGAAATAATGAGAAGTAAAAGGCCAAGGTGAACTGCAAGTAATGTTTTCGTTAACGTAATTCATTTACTTAAGATTTCTATTAACAAAATTATTCATGTGCAGCACACTTGCAAAATAGTAATTTAAAAAAATGGCTGTATATTAAAATCATATTTCCTGCATTATTAGAAATATGTAATGTAAAATGTGACAAAGAATTTATTTGTCTGCTTCAAAATTTACTTGATATTGTGAATTTAAAAAACTGGCAGTATATTAAAATCAAATATGCTGTAATATTAGAAATAATCAATTTAAAATAAAACCAAGAGTTATTTGTCTGCTTCAACATATACTTACCTATCCAGACGACCAATCGTTTCTCTCAATTGATTAAGTGAACTTTCATTGAAGAAATAAGATTTGTGAAGGTCATCGTTTGAATAATCATTCTTGACTGATTCCATAAGATAGCCACGAGAATAATCGTGATCCATATCCAATCTTTCAGAAAAGATCGAAATTGGTAATTATAATAAATGTTATTATATTGTAAATATTATTATTAATAGTGGTAATATTAGTAGTAATATTATTATTTGTTGGCAGTTTAAAGTCATACTCACGTATGTCCAATCTCGTGGGCAATTATTGGTATTGTTATAAAAAACCTGTTGTGTGTGACGATGATATTGCTGTCGTCTTTGCATATGCTACTCTTTGCTGCCAGACCTAGAACATAATCTCCATCTTTATCTCTCACTGCATAACTGAAAAAGTGACCATTGAATGGTTTCAAAATAAAATGCATGACTAGGCTCGATTGAATTGTTTAGTTCAAGTTGTGAGCATACTTATTCAACAATAATTTACACACATTCCCAAATAAGCATCATGAACATCAAATATTGTCACAACCACCTTGTGAATGCAGCAAGAAGGTCATATTTTGGAAATTTAATTTTATTATCATCTTTACTCCAATTGCTCATATAGTTTATGAGGTCTTGAGAACGAATATTGTTGTCATCAATCACTGCTCTTTCAATGAACGGTGTGTCACTGGCATTCTGAAATATGTGTATTATTTTCAGAATCCGTTCATTGTTTATTGGAGTGAATTGTAGATTAGCTGATGAATATAATATTAGTTAATTAAAAAGTTTCCTAATTACATACTTTAATAATTCTTTAAATGGCATCCACAGAATTGCTTACTTTTGAAATGTACGTCCCTATCCATTTAGTAGATAAGTAAAAATCAGATTCAGAATCGATTCTCTTAAAAATAATATTCACCTGTGAACAAATTAAGTACCTTCAGTCTAAAATTAATAATTCATTTCAAATATTATTCAAATTATTCACCAAAACAATGCCTCTATTATTAAAAGTCAAGTTGATTTTAAAAGTCATTCATCAATTTTGACTAATAATTGGTGTATGCATCATTTTTATCGCTCACTTTTTGCATGATGTGGGTAAAAATATATAAGATAGTCTGAATGGCATCTTTGTTCTTTTCTCCGTCCGTTGTGGCCTTACTTTCATCATAGAATCTTAAGTAATGTTTGGATCATTTGGTTATTATAAACATTCAGACGGTTTAAAAAAATTAGATTTTTCATTAATCAGACCAATCAACTCACTTTTTATACAGAGAGTAATCCATCAGTGTGAATATTTCGATTGTCAACATTCTCTTTTTTAGTCTTTTCAAGGATCTTTTCGCAATCCTCGCATTTTTGGTCACATCACTCGCATAATCTGACAGATAACAAATGATTAAACCATTGTAAATAATAAAAACACATTTGCAATTGCAACAAACTAATAATTGTGTCGCATCTGACATTTGTATTAAGTTTTTTAATAAAAAACAACAACTCATAATTCTATTATACATCTTAGGTTTGTATAACTTGTGTCATTAATATCATCATTAACTTTAATAAAAAGAGATTTCTCAAAGTTAAACCTTCATGTAACTGTCTAATCTGAAATGGTTCTATCGACGGACTTTCGAAGAGTAAATGAATTACTCCTTGAATGTTGAGAAGTTTGGATGTGATTTCGATGTCCCCATTAATGACGTCTTCCTCGCCATTATTCAGAAATGGGTCGTTTGCAAAGATGGATTTAGGTCCCAATGAGAATGACGTTTCGTCGTGAGTAAATGTGATCATCTGGTATAAAGAAGAATTTTTAACGCGAAACCGTGTTACAACGGGAATAAGGCTTACTTGTTACTTAATGACAATTATACAAAATAACAGCGTGGATAATGCTTTGATTATTGACTTACATAGAATGTTTCATTGTAACCTCCGACATTCTTGAAGGTCAGAGTAGCTGTGGCATCGAATGATGGATCTTTATAGGTGCCCAAAATCTTTATAATTATAATATAATATTTTATGAGGAATTAATTTGTTTCAGAGTTGCAATCACGTTACGTTCATTTCAATTTTCGATCAAAATAATCTTAATAAAAGAAATACAGTAAGATTAAATGTAAAAATCGATTTCAATAAGTATTCGCTGTTACTGAACTGAAATTATCCACACAAAACAAATCCAAATTTAGAACGACAATTAAAGAATGGACGACTAACTTCTTCTTTGGGTTGTTCCCAAATTGAACTTTGACCCTCAAATTGAGTTATTGTCAGGGGCGGTTCGACCGACCCAGCCGATTGCTTAATTAAAATCAAGGTTATCTGACCACTTTCAAGTTCAAGGTCGAATTCGATAGTGTCCGGTAGCGGTTTGGTGTAGTTGTTGTCGTTGAATCTCCATCGCGGTTTTACTGTAAGTAAAAGTTCAACTTTCCAAAACTTTCCCTTCGATTACTATGTCAAACAATGCAAACACCAGTGCATGTCAAGTTGGTTCAGTCGCTTTTAGTGTCGTAAGATTCTCGTGCCAGTCATGCATGGCACGTGTATACATAAGTAAGAATGCAATTTAAATTTTAAATATTTGATGCTTAAAATATTACAGCAAACATCACTAAACATTAAATTATATATTAAATAATAATAATAATAATAATAATGTTAAGAAAGAAATGAATTATTAATTACCTTTTTCTAATTTTGAAAATGTCGATAGGTGGACGCAAGCAAGCACCAATAGCAGTTGAACGATTCTTAAACCCTTAAAATAATATTTGTTCAGCTGATTTAATGAGATATTAACAAACAATAATCTTATAATAAAAATAAAGTTGCTATTAAACCTTAACTGAAAACTCATGTTGCTTATGTTGCTATAGAACATATATTTCACATGCTTACCATTCTCTTTGATTAATCCTGTAGATGTAAAATGTCGGTTTTCCTAAACAGCTTCTATTTATAAGAACGATTTAAATGACCTATTGTGCCAAACTATAACAACTAGATTATATATAAGATTAAACAGGTGCAACCCATTAATATCCGTGGCAGTATTAAGAATGTCTGATTGCCAATCAACGTGTTTAGAGACAGGTTAAATGATGTTGACACCAACAATTCATTACTTAAATTTTGCATTCAGTTTGATGTTTTCATTTTTATATCATTATCTTTCACTTGTTTGTTATTTATGATAAAATTCTTATAATAATAATAATAATGATAATAATGATGATGATAATAATAATAACGAGTTTATTTGTATAGCGCCACAAGCGTAAACGTCAGGGGTGCTCAAAAATTTGTATAGCGCCGCATCCAAGTTGGGTTTCAAACGCGACACTTAACTGATGCTTTACCTTCGTTCTCGGGCACGCTACCTTCTGAGCTAACTTGCACTTGATGGTTTATTCAATTGACTAAGTATGAGTGGCTAGCAATTAATCTTACCTTTTTATTTGACTAATAATTTAAAACTACTAATTTCGTAATTGGTTCACTAAGCCTAATCCTAAATTTACCAAGACGATATGTTGATAATTGGTTTGTACTTTAGAATGTTACTAAAAACATTATTAAATAGTTGGTACTCAGTAGTAGTCGATTGCTTGACAAGTTATTCAATTAGCTAATTTATTAATTAGATAAATTGCTGATTAAGTTGCTAAAAATAAAATTTTTAAATAATTTTTGTTGGGCATATCTTTTGAAAAAATTTACTCAGAAATATTTCTTATACTCTATTTACCTAATGCATCTATTAAGAAGTGCATATCCTGGCGATTGAAATAAAAATACTAATTTTCCTAGCGATTAAAAAAGAAAATAGAATTAAGCAGGCTTAATCCCTCTGGCGAGTGATTTTAAATAAAAAAAAACATTTTTTTACATTTTAAGAATTATGATATCAATTTTAAAACTACAAAATTTTCAGAAAAATGTTAATCAAATTTAAGCATCATTAAATCATCACTTTTGGTCGTTTTTTGAAATTGCTGATGACGACGACGATAGTGATAATGATGACGACGATGCCTAAGGCCAGTAAGAGAAACAATCGCCTATGCTTACGTAATTGTTGAAATTTCAAACAGACATAAAGACATAAAGTTAAAAGTGTCCAGCTACGGTGACGGAGAAAATTAACTAACGATGAGGCTCATAATTAACCCGTGACGATGACTGACGACGACAGTTTTGGGCACGTTTTTGGCAAAAATTTCAGAAGTAACAAAACCATTTCAATTTCATTTCTTACTCAATATTCTCATGTTTTATTAAATACAAACGCAAATAACGTCATCTCATGTTTTAAGAGGCAATCGACCCCTATCGAATTTGGAAAAAGCTGAAATGATGATCAACTGTCAGTTATTAGCAACACCTCCCTAAAATATTCGATAATAACAATTCCAAACGAATTACATTTGCTGAAGTTAAATTTTCAGATAACTTGCGCCAAATTATGCTCGACATGTCCGACAAATTACTTGTTAAAAGGTCCTTGCTCTGAACATTTTGAAAACTAAATTTAACAATAAAATGCCTCTATATCGATGTTCTACTATAAGAATTTCGAAGGCTTGACAGTGAATCGTCCACAAGATTTACAGCATTGCTTCTTCATATCTTTGGTTTGACACAGCCATGGCATGTTTACCACTAATTGTTTGCAAGTACCATCCTTTGAGAGAATTTTAAAAAGGGCTTCCGTGTCATTATCTTTTGTGCAGGAATCTGAATGACAGTTATTTCAGTTAAAAGTAGTTTTTGCAAAACTGTGAAGTATTTCTGATTTTGTGTCATTGATTACCTTACCTAAAATATCATAAACATTGTGGAATAAATAAAAAAAACATAAGAAAATTAATACTAGCCTTTGACAATTTTGATTCCACCACAAGAAGCACAGCAATATTTTTGAAAGTTTTCATCATTGCAGAATGTAGGATTATGAAAGACCAATAATTTGCATTTTCCTAACAGTGGCTTAGCTCCCACTAACTGGCATGATAGAGTACCGTTGAAATCCTTACAAGAATCTAAAATAAAAGTATGTTTTATGTCGTAGAAAGCAATAAGATGTAGAAGAAATATCGTTAATTAGTTAAGTGTATCGCCATTTGTAAAACCTGTGTTCGCACCTATCGAACTTTTAGGACGTAGGAAATCATTTCCAGCTGTTGGATGAGAAGTAGTTTCAGTGAATGCCATTAGGAAGGTTGCTGTAGTAGAATCACGCAATATCAGATATCAAGTTAATTAATGAAGAGATGCCAAATAGCATAAAACAAAACCTTCAGAATTTGAGTTTGTGGAACTAGATGATGATTTTGTTTGAAAAGGATCAGTGGTGATATCAATGAATGATGGAGGCATTGTTGTTGAGATGATTTTTGTTGTCTCTGCTGAGCTGGTAGCAGTAACTTCGTCAGTTACGGACGAGTCTGAAAAATATTGTTTTATTACCTCACATTGTGATAAGATAACTATATTGTCATTATTCTTCATATTTGTAAATTCAAATTCAGAATATTTGAAGATCTGAGAACCCGGATGCTGAAGAAGGTTTACCAGTGGTTTCTGAAGAAATCATTGTTGTGGAAAAAACACTCGTAGTTTCTTGTGCGTCAGAACTGGCAAAAGTGGTTTTGTATCCATTTTCAAGTTCTACAATGACATCATAAGACTGACATTTAAAACAATACCAGGCAAATAATTGATATATAGTCAAATATATATCCAGCAGCGTTTGAAATATTATACTCTAAATAGTTGATTCGTTTATCGAAGAGGGGTGATAGTGATATCAGCTCTTGAAATAAGTATTCATAGATGAAGATATGTGTAATTTAAAATGTAAAATTATGTAACCTGCTGCATTTGAGCTAATGGAGTTTGTAAATGCACTCGTTGGAGATGGTGTACTGTTCTCATTGGTGAATGAAAAAGGTAATGTTGTGGAAATATTATTGGACGTCATTGGTGAACTGGTAGTGAAGACTTCTGTTTCAAATTTGGTTGAATCTAGCAATCATAATTTTTGAATATTTTGAAGAATTTAATTCTTTCGTTTATTAAAATGCTTCTTAATCAATTATAAAACCTTCATTTGAGACAAATGACTGATTCATTTTTACAGACGAAGTGGAAACACTATTTGTGGTATCTGACAGTGATGGGCTGCTGTAAATTTCTTTCGTTCCAATTGTGGATTTTGAAAATTCTGTTTAAATTTACACAAAAGAATTCAATGTAAAATTTTAAAACTACAATCAAACGATGAGTTTCATCCTAAAACAAAACCTGCAGTCGTATCAGTAGTGCTCAAAAGAATTGTTGTTGAAGCAGATGTAGGATTTGCAGTTGTTGAAGAAGAAAAACTCGTAGTTCTTGGAAAAATAGCTGCGTTGTAAATTGTGTTGGCCGATGTCAAACGGAGGGCACAAGTTTGACAACAGCGTTGAGAGGAAAGATGACACACTTCGGGTACAAGTTTCGAACAGTCGTTTGCTTTGTCTCCATAGAGGCAGTTGACATCGGACGGATTCTGGACAAGGGCACTGCAGGTTTTGCAGCAGGTTTTGGCGTAGTAACCATAGTAGCAGTCTCTTGGTTTAAGTTGTGAGCATTCCTCTATGATGTCTTGACAGCCTGTTTGTAAAGTGGAATAACTCTGAATTACAAAGATATATTTTGGGTCTCAAAATAACCTTGGTTGCCTCATAGCTGTTTACAAATGACAATAACATGAATGACGTCGTAGCAACCTTAGCATGCAATATTAGCAGAATGGTAAATCTTAAACAATTGATAACTTGTCATGTTGTAACCCTAACTGTATTATCACTAATTATTTAGCCATGCAGCGAGAAATAAATAATTAAACCATTAACTATTATTAATATTATTATTGTTTTGTCAATAATTTTAAAAATTTAATAATTAATTGTCATAATCATAAGCTGCTCTTATGTAACATTTTCACCTCCAGTTCGGTTGCCTGCGCATGATGCACAGCAATAACGTCTGAAAGTTTCTAAATTGCACAAGTCCGGGTTTTCTTCAGCATCTTCGCATCTAGCACCATCATTTAATCCAGAGTTGTAAGTTTTCGGAATTGCAAGTTTGTAATCTCCGTTGATGCAGTGTCCTGGATTTGAATGTAATGCCAGTATGTAATGGTGATAATGATAATAGCAATAATAATGATAATAATGATAATAGTGATAATAATATTAATATAATAATGATAATAATAATGATAACATTAGTTCATTATTTCATTATTATTTCATACAAAATCCACATTTTATTTACACAGCACCAGATGGTTCATTATACCTGGAGCTTTTGGAGCTCTCTTATCTTGAACACACTTTCCTCTTTGACACCAGGAACCATTCGCGCAGGTGGTTCCATCCATTGCACTCAACTGGTACCCTGAGGTGCATCCGAGTACTTGGCACAAATTGTTATTATCCTTCATATTTCAATGTTAGTACAAATGATAATTAATGTTTCAATTATTGCGATATCCGTGTCAAATACTTATTAAACGTATAATTGTAAATTTCAGCGTCCATTTCTTACGCCGTTATGGCGAGAATTGAGACCATTGGCGAGTCTGCATTGATCATCAGGGTCATAGATTTGGCCTGGATACAAATTTAAGTACACGTCCCTTTCTGGAATTTCGAAATCATTTCCTCCATTCGTCAAGCAATTTTTGTTCCATCTAAAATCATCGTGGTTTTTTTATTGCAAATATGAAATAATGAGAAGTAAAAGGCCAAGGTGAACTGCAAGGAATGTTTTCGTTACCGTAATTCATTTACTTAGGAATTCTATTAATAAATTATTCATGTGCAGCACACTTGCAAAATAGTAAAAATAAAACAAATGGCTATATATTAAAATCATATTTGCTGCATTATTAGAAATATGTAATGTAAAATGTGACAAAGAATTTATTTGTCTGCTTCAAAATTTACTTGATATTGTGAATTTAAAAAACTGGCAGTATATTAAAATCAATTATGCTGTAATATTAGAAATAATCAATTTAAAATAAAACCAAGAGTTATTTGTCTGCTTCAACATATACTTACCTATCCAGACGATCAATTGTTTCTCTCAATTTATTAATTGAACTTTCATTGAAGAAATAAGATTTGTGAAGGTCGTCGTTTGAATAATCATTCATGGCTGCTTCCATAAGATAGCCACGAGAATAATCGTGATCCATATCCAATCTTTCAGAAAAGATCGGAATTGTTATTAATAATAAATGTTATTATATTGTAAATATTATTATTAATAGTGGTAATATTAGTAGTAATATTATTACTTGTTGGCAGTTTAAAGTCAAACTCACGCATGTCCAATCTCGTGTGCAATCGTTGTTATTGTTACAAAAAACAGGTTGTGTCTGACGATGATGTTGCTGTCGTCTTTGCATATGCTACTCTTTGCTGCCAGACCTAGAACATAATCTCCATCTTTATCTCTCACTGCATAACTGAAAAAGTGACCATTGAATGGTTTCAAAATAAAATGCATGACTAGGCTCGATTGAATTGTTTAGTTCAAGTTGTGAGCATACTTATTCAACAATAATTTACACACATTCCCAAATAAGCATCATGAACATCAAATATTGTCAGAAGCACCTTGTGAATGCAGCAAGAAGGTCATATTTTGGAAATTTAATTTTATTATCATCTTTACTCCAATTGCTCATATAGTTTATGAGGTCTTGAGAACGAATATTGTTGTCATCAATCACTGCTCTTTCAATGAACGGTGTGTCACTGGCATTCTGAAATATGTGTATTATTTTCAGAATCCGTTCATTGTTTATTGGAGTGAATTGTAGATTAGCTGATGAATATAATATTAGTTAATTAAAACGTTTTCTAATTACATACTTTAATAATTCTTCAAATGGCATCCACAGAATTGCTTACTTTTGAAATGTACGTCCCTATCCATTTAGTAGATAAGTAAAAATCAGATTCAGAATCGATTCTCTTAAAAATAATATTCACCTGTGAACAAATTAAGTACCTTCAGTCTAAAATTAATAATTCATTTCAAATATTATTCAAATTATTCACCAAAACAATGCCTCTATTATTAAAAGTCAAGTTGATTTTAAAAGTCATTCATCAATTTTGACTAATAATTGGTGTATGCATCATTTTTATCGCTCACTTTTTGCATGATGTGGGTAAAAATATATAAGATAGTCTGAATGGCATCTTTGTTCTTTTCTCCGTCCGTTGTGGCCTTACTTTCATCATAGAATCTTAAGTAATGTTTGGATCATTTGGTTATTAAAAACATTCAGACGGTTTAAAAAAATTAGATTTTTCATTAATCAGACCAATCAACTCACTTTTTATACAGAGAGTAATCCATCAGTGTGAATATTTCGATTGTCAACATTCTCTTTTTTAATCTTTTCAAGGATCTTTTCGCAATCCTCGCATTTTTGGTCACATCACTCGCATAATCTGACAGATAACAAATGATTAAACCGTTGTAAATAATAAAAACACATTTGCAATTGCAACAAACTAATAATTGTGTCGTATCTGACATTTGTATTAAGTTTTTTAATAAAAAAAAACAACTCATAATTCTATTATACATCTTAGGTTTGTATAACTTGTGTCATTAATATCATCATTAACTTTAATAAAAAGAGATTTCTCAAGGTTAAACCTTCATGTAACTGTTTAATCTGAAATGGTTCTATCGACGGACTTTCGAAGAGTAAGTGAATTACTCCTTGAATGTTGAGAATTTTGGATGTGATTTCGATGTCCCCATTAATGACATCCTCCTCGCCATTATTCAGAAATGGGTCGTTTGCAAAGATGGATTTAGGTCCCAATGAGAATGACGTTTCGTCGTGAGTAAATGTGATCATCTGGTATAAAGAAGAAGAATTTTTAACGCGAAACCGTGTTACAACGGGAATAAGGCTTACTTGTTACTTAATGACAATTATACGAAATAACAGCGTGGATAATGCTTTGATTATTGACTTACATAGAATGTTTCATTGTAACCTCCGACATTCTTGAAGGTCAGAGTAGCTGTGGCATCGAATGATGGATCTTTATAGGTGCCCAAAATCTTTATAATTATAATATAATATTTTATGAGGAATTAATTTGTTTCAGAGTTGCAATCAAGTTACGTCCATTTCAATTTTCGATCAAAATAATCTTAATAAAAGAAATACAGTAAGATTAAATGTAAAAATCGATTTCAATAAGTATTCGCTGTTACTGAACTGAAATTATCCACACAAAACAAATCCAAATTTAGAACGACAATTAAAGAATGGACGACTAACTTCTTCTTTGGGTTGTTCCCAAATTGAACTTTGACCCTCAAATTGAGTTATTGTCAGGGGCGGTTCGACCGAGCCAGCCGATTGCTTAATTAGAATCAAGGTTATCTGACCACTTTCAAGTTCAAGGTCGAATTCGATAGTGTCCGGTAGCGGTTTGGTGTAGTTGTTGTCGTTGAATCTCCATCGCGGTTTTACTGCAAGTAAAAGTTCAACTTTCCAAAACTTTCCCTTCGATTACTATGTCAAACAATGCAAACACCAGTGCATGTCAAGTTGGTTCAGTCGCATTTAGTGTCGTAAGATTCTCGTGCCAGTCATGCATGGCACGTGTATACATAAGTAAGAATGTAATTTAAATTTTAAATATTTGATGCTTAAAATATTACAGCAAACATCACTAAACATTAAATTATATATTAAATAATAATAATAATAATAATGTTAAGAAAGAAATGAATTATTAATTACCTTTTTCTAATTTTGAAAATGTCGATAGGTGGACGCAAGCAAGCACCAATAGCAGTTGAACGATTCTTAAACCCTTAAAATAATATTTGTTCAGCTGATTTAATGAGATATTAACAAACAATAACCTTATAATAAAAATAAAGTTGCTATTAAACCTTAACTGAAAACTCATGTTGCTTATGTTGCTATAGAACATATATTTCACATGCTTACCATTCTCTTTGATTAATCCTATAGATGTAAAATGTCGGTTTTCCTAAACAGCTTCTATTTATAAGAACGATTTAAATGACCTATTGTGCCAAACTATAACAACTAGATTATATATAAGATTAAACAGGTGCAACCCATTAATATCCGTGGCAGTATTAAGAATGTCTGATTGCCAATCAACGTGTTTAGAGACAGGTTAAATGATGTTGACACCAACAATTCATTACTTAAATTTTGCATTCAGTTTGATGTTTTCATTTTTATATCATTATCTTTCACTTGTTTGTTATTTATGATAAAATTCTTATAATAATAATAATAATGATAATAATGATGATGATAATAATAATAACGAGTTTATTTGTATAGCGCCACAAGCGTAAACGTCAAGGGTGCTCAAAAGTTTGTATAGCGCCGCATCCAAGTTGGTTTTCAAACACGACACTTAACTGCTGCTTTACCTTCGTTCTCGGGCACGCTACCCTCTGAGCTAACTTGCACTTGATGGTTTATTCAATTGACTAAGTATGAGTGGTTAGCAATTAATCTTAACTTTTCATTTGACTAATAATTTAAAACTACTAATCTCGTAATTTTTTCTTTGCTAAGCCTCATCCTAAATTTACCAAGACGATTTGTTAATAGTTTGTTTGTACTTTAGAAAGTTACTAAGAATATTATTAAATAGTTGTAACAAGTACTTGCAGATTAGAATAATTTGCTCCATCCACATTAGATTCGCCATTTAGATGCCTTTTTTGTAATTTTCTGAATATCCATGATAAATAAGTGCAAAAATGCACTGCAATTTCATTTTCCATTTCAGTTGAAACCGAAACCACAGAAGACACCTCCGGGAAAGCTATGAAATTGACCCAAATTTTGGCTAATAATGGAAGCACCAATACTTTCACGTTTTTTTTTTTTTAATTCTTGTGGGATGAGTTGGGAAACCTGATGGTGATACAAACTGGTTGCTTAAGAACTGGATGGGAATTGCAACGGTAATCGATTGCTTGACAAGTTATTCAATTAGCTAATTATAGCCAAAAAAAAAAAATCACACCAAAAAAAGTATTTGAATATAGTTTTAAAAAAAAAAAGTGCATACCCTGGCGATAAAAATTAAAATATTTATTTAACCTAGCGATTAAAACAGAAAGTAGAATTAAACAAGCTTAATCTCTCTGGCGAGTGATTTTAAATAAAAAAAAAAACACACACACATTTTTTTACATGTTAAGAATAATGATGTCAATTTTAAAACTAGAAAATTCTCAGAAAAATTTTAATCAAATTTAAGAAATGTGAAATCCTCACCTTTGGTCATTTTGTTGAAATTGCTGACGACGACGACAATGACGATGATGATAGTGATGACGACAGTGAAAACGGTGATAACGATGACGACGACGATGGTGATGATAACTATAATGGTAATGACGAAGATGCCGAAGGCCAGTAAGAAAAACAATCACCAATGCTTACGTAATTGTTGACATTACAAACAGACATAAAGTCGACATAACACTGGTGTTTATACAGCTACGGTGACGGAGACGATTAACTAAGACGACGATGAGGCTAATAATTGACCCGTGACGATGACTGACGACGACAGTTTGGGGCACGTTTTTGGCAAAAATTTCAGAAGCAACAAAACCATTTCAGTTTCATTTCTTACTCAATATTCTCATGTTTTAGAGGGAGCCAAGAAGGCATCAATTTGAATGGGTTGGAAAATTGCCATGTAGGTTTGTTGGGTGTATGTGTGGGCGAATGAATGGGTGGATGAGTGGGTAAATGTAGGGTGGATGAGTGGGTGGATAGTGGGTCGGCTGACAAATGGGGTCCATTTTTAGAGACGGCCAGAAGGAGATTGTTTTCATTTTTCAAAAAAAATTAAGTTTAAAAGTTAATGACGCCGAGAAATAACTTCATTCCTTCAAACTAATTGGTCCCCACGTCAGAGTAATAGATGCTCTACATTCAACATCTCCATGTTTAAACCTACCATTAGTCTGCTGACGAATGGTTGACCATGATCTTGATGGATGGGTGGATGAATGAAGGGGTGGATGAATGGATGGGTGGCTAGGTGAATGGGTAGATGAATGGAGTGGTGAATAGCATTTATTAATTAAATCTAAGTTAATGCATTAACGATGATGAAATTATAAAAAAAGTGATATTTAAAAATTTCGAACTCAGGTCATAATAATTTGTTTACAATTGAAATTAATGAACGAAACATTTAAAAATCCATTCTGAAGCCAATTGTTTTTTCTGGACTCCACTTTGACCATTTCCTTCAGGTGCCCTTAGGGATGGCCAGTCAAGCATATAAAATGACCTTCTCGTAATTATTATTATTATTATTATTATTATTATTATTATTATTATTATTATTATTATTATTATTATTATTATTATTATTATTATTATTTATTATTATTATTATTATTATTATTATTATTATTATTATTATTATTATTATTATTATATTATTATTATTATTATTATTATTATTATTAATATTATTGTTCAAGTTATTGCTATTATTATTATTATAATATATAATTATTCGTTATTGTTGCCATAATTATTAATATTATTAATGAAATTATTATTGGCACTAGTATTATTCATAATTATTTATAGTTATTATTATTATTATTATTATTATTATTATTATTATTATTATCATCATCATCATCATCGACGTTATGATTATCATCATTATTATCTAAATAATTATCACTTATCATTGCCATTGGTAATAAATAAATTAACAAACAAATATCGTTTAATTTGTAACTTTTAAAAAATAAAAATTCAAAATAAAAAACATCTGACAATCCGTCTATTCCAGCCTTAAATCCCTAGCAATGAACCACTAATCCTAGTCCGTCTTCACATCAACTCAACAAAGCTGACTCTCAGGTAACGAGTTCAAAACCCAACCTCGGCTTTAAAATTTATCCACTTTTAAGACCAGCACGATCTGATGATGATGATGATGATGATGATGATGACGACGATGACGATGACGACGATGACGATGACGATGACGGTGACGGTGGTGGTGATGATGATGATGATGATGATGATGACGATGACGATGACGATGACGATGAAGATGATGATGATGATGATGATGCAAGCTTTCATCTGCCATGTCTGATGTTTTTAGCGACCCTCAAAAAAATAAAAAATAAAATAAAAAATAGGTCATGACCTGTACGGGTTTTAAGGGTAGAGTATTAAAAGATCGATAATTAACTTGTCAGGTCAAGATTAAATTGTTAAAAATTTGAAAACGACATAACGATAATGATTATTATTGAGCATTGTCTTTTCAAATGAATTATTATTATTACATTATTATATATATATGTTATGATATATTTATTATTATTGTTATATTATGTAATAATTATATTATCATCATAAAATATATATTAAAAAATAAATAAATAAAATAAAAATATTAATGTCATCAGAAAATACTTTATTTTTTGCGGCATTCCCCAATGAATCTTTAAAAAAAATATTTCAAATCCTCTGTTCCTTATTCTGGTCATTGTCTCGTTGCTATGGGAACGTTTAAAAGTTGAGTGCACGAAATCCATAAAATTATAAAATCAGCTTTTTTTTTGGAGCATACAATGGAATAAATAAAAAACTTTTTTTAAATAAATTTTTAATTATATTGTATTAATAAAATATTAATTGTGACAAATCCGTTATCATCAATTTATTACCATCATCGTTATCGTAATCGTCATCATAGCCATCATAGTTATCGTAATCATCCTCATCACCATCATTATTTGCATTATCATAATCGCTGTCATCGCTATTATCATCCACAAATCCATCCATCCATCCATCCGTCCATCCATCCGTTCAATTTACCTGCAGTGATTCCGATATACATCCA
>JAJTWR010000419.1:432500-435000 GCA_021613335.1 Whitmania pigra | reverse complement strand
ACAAACTCAAACATAAAGACAGACACAAACATAAACACAACCACAAACATAAATATATACACAAACATAAACATAGACACAAATATCCCTTAATACCTTCCTTCCATCCTTAGAAGTTGCATTTCATGCTCCAATCTTCCGAAAATCGTGCATCAAATCGCCATCATTTTTCATTTTCCACTCCGAAAACATCTGTCGACGTCTGCCGAGGATCCGAAAAAGCGCGCCATTTTCAGTTCCATCTTATATTCGAATCGTTAATTTTTTTTTTTATTTACAATCAGATAAACCGTGCGGCATGTCGGTAGAATTCAGCATTGCATTCGTTGGACAATGCCGAACGGGAAATTAATTTGAGTTTTCTAAAGTCTCCAGACTTTCAGGAGCAATTCAGAGAAAATCTTGCTTCAGAAACCGTTATTAAGCGTCATTTGTCCTGATGCCAGAGAAATAAATTGACTTTGATTTCTGATTTCTGTTTTATTCTTGAGGCTTGGAACCAGAAATTGGTCAATTCATTTGAACTGGTTCATACCTGTCTCCTTAAAATAAGGTACGATGTAATGTTCTCGTGCTAGTAAATCTTCGTCTTTTATAGTCGTGGGATTGCCCAGAGGCCGACCACCCCCCCTAGCCACGCCCCCATTAAATCATGCCAACCGTATCCCATTCATTCCACACCTTTCAGAAATGATTTGCAAAGAATCTGCTGTTAAACTTTTATTACAATGTTTACTGATTCCTAATAATTCCTCGATAATACTGGACGATAAACCCGACTGACGAACTGCGCGCAACACGCCGGAGTTCAAAACTCAAAAGGTCAAAAGGTCAAGTTCATACCAATGCTTATTAGGTCAGGTTAAATCAATGACCGTCAATAATGTCAAGTTCAAATCAACATCTACTGGGTCAAGAGTCAAGTCAACGCCTGGTAGGTCAAAGGTCAGTCTAACGCCTAAACAGGTCAAAGGTCATCAAGAAGATATAATATATATATATATATTATATTATATATATATATATATTATATATATATATATGCATCATATATTATCTGGTTTTTAATATCTAATTTATATCTGGAGATATAAATTCCTAGAATTGCGGTTCACAAATTCATCCGGAAATGATGCTAATTGCTGGCTGTTGATGGAATGAGGCGCATTCGGGTGACGCAATATGATGTTTTTTTTCCAAACACGAAATCTTTTCGCGCGCATGCAGCGTACAGTTATGTACGTGTGTGTATTCATGCAATCGTATGTTTATATATTTGCACGTTTGTATACTAATTGTATATATTTTTTTTAAAAAATATATTTATCTAAATCCGAGGAAAATAAAAACATCAAGACTCCTCTGAGGATCTGAACGTGAAACGCTGGTTAATTAACTTTTCGGAAGGAATGAACGACAAACAGATGAATGAATGAATGAATGAATGAATGAATGAATTGAATGAATGAATGAATGAATGATGAATGAATGAATGAATGAATGAATGAATGAATGAATGAATGAATGAATGAATGAATGAATGAAGAATGAATGAATGAACGAATGACGAATGAACGAATGACGAATGAACGAATGAACGAATGAACGAATGAACGAACGAACGAACGAACGAACGAACGAACGAACGAAGAGATCGATGGAATCACCTTGGACACTCGTGAAAAATATCTTGGCGCGTGACAATTAAACATGACAACGATGATAATAATTAACATTATCGTCGTAAATAAAACACAAATAATCGAAAATATCCTCTAAATATCAATCACTCCAAATGAAATCAATCACTGATACCCCAATGAAATCAATCACTGATACCCCAATGAAATCAATCACTGATACCCCAATGAAATCAATCACTGATACCCCAATGAAATCAATCACTGATACCCCAATGAAATCAATCACTGATACCCCAATGAAATCAATCACTGATACCCCAATGAAATCAATCACTGACACCCCAATGAAATCAATCACTGACACCCCAATGAAATCAATCACTGATACCCCAATGAAATCAATCACTGATACCCCAATGAAATCAACCACTGATACCCCAATGAAATCAATCACTGTTACACCAATGAAATCAATCACTGATACCCCAATGAAATCAATCACTGATACCCCAATGAAATCAATCACTGATACCCCAATGAAATCAATCACTGATACCCCAATGAAATCAATCACTGATACCCCAATGAAATCAATCACTGACACCCCAATGAAATCAATCACTGACACCCCAATGAAATCATCACTGATACCCCAATGAAATCAATCACTGATACCCCAATGAAATCAATCACTGATACCCCAATGAAATCAATCACTGATACCCCAATGAAATCAATCACTGATACCCCAATGAAATCAATCACTGATACCCCAATGAAATCAATCACTGATACCCCAATGAAATCAATCACTGATACCCCAATGAAATCAATCACTGATACCCCAATGAAATCAA
>JAJTWR010000419.1:390000-407500 GCA_021613335.1 Whitmania pigra | reverse complement strand
TAAAATATTAATTTACTTAATTATGCTAACAAGTTCATTACTTACATTTAAATACTTCCTTAATTATGATGATCAATGACAATTAAATTTGTATCATAATTACTGCCCATTGTCATTTTTAATATGATTAAAATATTAATATACTTAATTATGCTAACCAGTTCATTACTCACATTTAAATACTTCCTTAATTATGATGATTAATGATAATTAAATTTATATGATAATTACTTCATAATTAACTCCCTATTTCATCAACTCACCCAGGGGGTGAAGGAGCAGTACGGGGTTCTTGTACCCCCTTTCCATGAGCCTCCTCTTGGTATCATGCATGAGTAGGGCATGCCCGTTGTGGACTGGATTGCGTAGCTGGAAGGCAAACACCGCATCGCTCTGTGCAGAATTATAATTAATTATAATAATATTATTAACATATTATCTAATATAATATAACATATATATATATATGATATATTATATTATTTATATTATATGTTATATAATATAAATAGTAATTATTGATATAATTAAGAATTACACGATCAACTTAATTATAATATTGGCATTGTAATTGACAATTAAGTTGTAATTGTGATTATAATTATAATTATTTAAATTTTAATAAGTAAAATATAATTGTGATTATAATTTTAATTCTTTAAATTTTTATAATTAAAAGATAATTATAATTATAATTATAATTCTCACTCCGAGCTTCTTGAATTCATTCCTGAGTTCATTGGGTGTGAGTCTGTACTTGTCCAGTCCGTCATTCCATTTTATTCTCTCCATCACTTCCAGGTCACCACCGCACAACCAATCACCGCTCTCGAATACCATCTGAGGTTGTCAATCAATTTAATCAAGGCAATTGTAATTAGTTTAATTGTTTGATTAAATAAAACTAGTATAATTGTTCATTATCTTATCATTCCACAATGATTATAATTACAATTATAAATAATTATTAAATTATATAATAATAATAATAATAATACTAATAATAATAATAATAATAATAATAATAATAATATAATAATAATAATAATAATAATAATAATAATAATAATAATAATAATAATAATAATAATAATAATAATAATAATAATAATAATAATAATAATAATATATAATAATAATAATAACATCAAACAAACAACAACTCCCAATCGAAAAACCCAAACCTTGATGTAGGGATGACCTCTATGGACCAGCCCGAACTGCCTGGCACACCTCTCCTCCTTACGGTGCTCGTAGAACTCCGGGGTCCTCAGTATGGCCACCACCTTACCCTCGTATCTCAGGGCAATGGCCTCGCAATCTTCCAGCCTATCCTTGTCCTTCGTAGTGACAGAGAGTACAATTGGTATGCTCTGGTTGATAGTACCGCCGTCCAGAAGACAGCCAAAGTGCTGCGATTGAAGGAACTCTCGTTCCCTCATGAAGCCAGTCAGGGGGGTTGCCCAGCCCTCGGACAAGACCTGGATCCACTGGAGGTCGATCTGATGGGGGTGGTAAAGAGATGGTTGGTTACCATGGTTACATCATCATTATTATCCTCATTGTCGTCGTCGTCATCGTAGTCAAGACGTAGTAGAATGTTTTTGAAATTCTTATCACCAAATTGAGATATCTCGAGTGCCATTGTCTGATCGATATAATACTTTCGAGTTGGAGGTTTGAAAGATTAGGTTTAAATTTGCAAAAGGTTTCACATTCAGTCGTTTTATCATTTTACAGTCGATAAGATTCCAGAAATTCATCGAGAATTCGATGAATTGTTCGTGAAATTGCCAATTAACAAAGAAAATAATATAAAATAATATTAATTACAATAATGATGATAATATTAAGAAATAAAGAAAATTGTATTAATGACAATAAAGTTAATAATTGAAGTTTTAGTTTTAAAGATGATTTAGTACTAGAAATTTAAATATTATATTGAGTAACGAAGGCGTCGTCGTCGCCATCATCATCATCATCATCGTCACCAGCATCATCATCATCATCATTATCATAATTTTCCATCACTGCAGTACACCTGGAGCTTCCCTCCAGACAAAAATCGATCGAACATGGAAAAGGCTTCTGATTGGTTGACTAAAAATAGCAGCAGCAACTAGGCTGCGCATGCGCCAGCAAGCAAATGGCGCCAAGAAGCGCCAAGATAATCGGATGAGCGCTATGTTGTTCTGCTTTGCAAGCCGTTGATTTTTGATTGTTTTTAAATTCCAAGTTTAAAATATTTTTACAAAAGTCATTTTTAAATCTTTAAAATAATTACACCATTACACATTACAATAATATTATTTATTATTATTATTATTATTAATATTAACGCCAATGATAACGATCACAACAGCAATGATCAATAGAAGTAACGACACTAATAAGTAATAATAGCAACAAAATTTTTAGTAATAACACATTCAAATATTAATTAATGATAACACTAATTAATAACTTTAAATTTCATTTTTAATAAATAATAACATTAATAATAATAATTAGTAATTAATTATTAATGTAATAATATGAATATTAACTAACAGTGGTAATGTCCAATTTCATGAGGTTCTCAGCCTCCTTCCTTGCAGTGCTTACGATGTGAGGGGGTACGAACAACTCTTTCAGGGCGCTTGTTGCCGAGACTGGCACTATGCCCTTATTTAGTAAATAATTATAATTTTGTTATGATAATTAATTATTATTATTGATAAGCAGCAGGAAGCCACTTAGGGAATTAATAAAGCGATTAATCATAAATCGAATCGCTTAGTTAAATTACAATGTTATTAATATTTTATAGTAATAATATTTAATAAGTTTATTAATATCGGTTTAATTAATTAAGAGATGAGTGAATGGATTAATTATATAATTAATAATAATCATTAATATTTAATAACGAATAATTAGTTAGTCAGCTATTGGTTACTAACTAATAATTAATCAATTAATTAATTAATAAACATTGTTAACCTTCTTCAAGAGCATGTGTACGACCTTCTGAACGCATTCCTCAACCGTCAGTTCACCTGCCTTCAGTGAAATCTCAGGTACCTTCGGAGCCTCGTACTCCTGGTCGATGCCAGTGAACCCTGATTAGTAATTAATTAATTAATTATTTATTATCATTTATTTATTTATTTATTATTCATTTGTGATTTATGATAATCCACTCTAACACTTAACATTGTTACCATTATTATAATTATTAGTATGTGTTATAGTCCAATATTTTTATTGTTATTATTATTATTATTATTCATTTTCTTCTTCTTCTTCTTCTTCTTCTTCTTATTATTATTATTATTATTATTATTATTATTATTATTATTATTATTATTATTATTATATTATTATTATTATTATTATTATTATTATTATTATTATTATTATTATAATTATTATTATTATTATTAAAGTTGACCTTTGATCTGGCCAGCCCTGGCCTTCTTGTAGAGGCCCTTAACGTCCCTCTTCTCGCAGACCTCGAGGGGTGTGTCCACGAAACATTCGAAGAACTGAAGGCCCGCATCTTCGTGCAACTTTCTGGCCATTTCCCTGTCCTGTGGACGGTGTTTATTGGGTAATGCTAATGAGGAGATGCTTGTTATTATTATTATTATATTATTATTATTATTATTATTATTATTATTATTATTATTATTATTATTATTATTATTATTATTATTATTATTAATTAGATGATTAGGTGGGTATGATTAATTAATTATGCTAATTAGTTGTTAGTACGAGTTGTCAGCGCGATGACGTTTGTTGGTGATTATTAGTGATTAATTCTGCTAATTCTGCTATTTCGATGTGTACATTTAAATGTTAAATTTTTGTTTAATTATTTTCATTCACTAACTAATTAAATTTATTTGATTAAAGTCCGTTGCGCAAACTAAGATAATTAAAAATAATAACTATAACCACTTTTATCATCAACAAAATCCTCACCACTAATGATAAATTGTAAATTGTAATTCTAATAATAATAATAATAATAATAATTTTTAATAATAATAATAATAATAATAATATAATAATAATAATAAATAATAATAATAATAATAATAATAATAATAATAATAATAATAATAATAATAATAATAATAATAATAATACTAATAATAATAATGATAATAATTTTTAATAATAATATAATAATATAATGTTATAAATACAACTAGAAGAAGCAACCTTTCTGAATGGACTGATGAAGCTGGTCAAGCATACTATTCCACCGTCGGCAAACAGTTTTGCCACCTCGGAAATCCTCCTGATGTTCTCCTCACGGTCCTCGGGACTGAAGCCGAGGTTCTTATTCAGTCCGTGGCGGATGTTGTCCCCGTCCAAACTATACGAGGGTATGCCCTGGCTTACCAGGTAGTCTTCAAGGGCAAATGAGATGGTCGTCTTGCCAGCCCCGGACAACCCTGGCGATGATGACGATGACGACGACGATGATGATGATGACCATGGCGATGACGACGATGATGACGATGACGGTGATGATGATCGTTAAGACAGAAGTTACTGAAGCATGAAAGGATGGAAATAAATCTCTCCTCTCAAAGACAAAAAAAAATAATAAGAGAATAATTTTCATTGGCGGTGATTGGTTGACGCCACAAATCACGTGACACGTGACGGGAAGTTCTTATCTGACTGGAGACCAGGAATACTAGGTCATTCATTTTTCTCCACATTAATTTTTTTATTTCAAACTTTTGTTTTAATTGCTTAAATTTATAGTTTAATCAATTATTAATTATTAATTAATTTACAATAATTATTTAAGAAATTTTGAACTATTCCTGAAAATCCAATGTAAAACTCTTTCAAAGCAGAAATTTGTAAACTTAAATTTAATCGTCTTAACTTAACATTAAAAATATCATTATAAATAATTTATAACATTTAACTTTATCATTATTAATATTAACAATTATATTTATTATTCGCATTTTCGCCCACAGAACTTCCAACCAATCAGAGAAATGTCCGATGAACTAAAAAACTATTTCAAGCCCGTCAACCAAATATCGCTCACAATTCATCTCCAAACATTTTTTCTTTTCTGTCCGTGAAAAAGTTCTGGGGGGAATTTATGGGGACGTTTTGCTATGGAGATCGTCATCATCATCCCACGACCTTCTCTTGCTGCTTCTCCTCATTATTATCATCATCATCACCATCATCATCATCATCATCATCACATCATCATCATCCATCATCATCATCATCATCATCATCATCACCATCACCATCACCATCACCATCACCATCACCATCACCATCACCATCACCATCACCATCATCATCATCATCATCATCATCATCATCATCACATCATCATCATCATCATCATCATCATCATCATCATCATCATCATCATCCATCATCATCATCATCATCATCACCACCATCATCATCATCATCATCATCATCCTCATCATTAGCATTAATATTACCTGTGAACCAGATGGTGCAACCCCTGAATCCACCTTTCTGCCCGAGTACCTGACCTCTCTTTGCCCTTGAAACATGCTGGGTTTGAAGGGTCACGTTGGTGGCCTGGGTTATGAAAATGTAAAAAAAAATTGCTAACTAATTATTACTTGAACGATATTATTAAATAATGGTTAAGTAATAAAGTAATGTTAATAATAATTTAATGTCATCGTTACTATAATCTGTTAGCTACCATTTATGTGTACTATTTAGTTCTATCTAGCTCCGTTGTTTACTGACAATTATATTACATATTTTAATATTACTATTACCACTTATAATTACTTAATATTATATGTATATTAATACGTTATATATTTATTAATAGATAAAAATATGTATTACTATTATATATTATTGCTACATTATGAGGCATATTATTATATTATTATAAAATTATTATAAATTAATATTAACAATTTAATTAATAATTAACATCTACACTCTAATTGTGGTACAGTATTTTGTTATTCTGGTGTATTGTTACGACTGCATCAGTATTACATTTTAGGGAATTTTAAAGCAATATATAATACAATTCATAATTAATTAAAATATTTAATCATATTATTTATTACTATAAAAAATAATGTCCAAAAACACGTAGATAATAGATAATTATGAAACAATGGTACATATTATTAATATTAATAATAATAAAAACAACAATAATAACAACCATCATCATCATCATCATCATCATCATAACCTGTCTCATGCCGTAAGGATCAGGGTTGGCCATCTTGCTGAGCTAGATGAGGGTGGTCCAACGTGTGTGGTCCTTAAATAGGCCTTCTGCTGGCTCCCTCACTTTTAGGGGATCTATCTCCCCAGTAGCCTCGGCAGCAACTGTTATTGTCGTATTTATTATATTATCATAATTATCTAATGAATTGTATTACTTAACTACTTAATGTTATTATAATAGTAATACTAATAAGATTGAGATTCATTATTCATATTTATTTCGGTATATTATTGTCACAATTAATTATTTATTTATTTTAATTAATAATTATTCAGCTAATTAATATTAAATATATCCTAAATACTAGCTCAATCATCAACGTCATCGTTTATTAAATTTAATTAATTATTAAATTCAATTATTAAATTTTATTATTTGAAATGAAAATCAGAAAAAATGAAGATCAGATCACATGTAGTACTTGTAGTCGCAAAAGAATGCACAATAAATAAAAAATTATCGCTTGCTTATCTCAACGATTGAAAATTATCAGAAATTGGGACTTCAATAATTTCGGTGTCAAGACGAAAAAATGAAACTCATGCCACTCCAACTGGGTTTCGAACACGGGACCTCTTGATCGGGACTAGGAATTTACGGGGATAATTTTTAAATTTTTTAATTTTTGTATTTTTTAAATTTAAAATTTTTTTTTTGTACCGAATATTTTATTGCTTGAATTTATAGATTTTCAGATGAATTTCACGTGATGATCTACTGAGTTATGTTGGTGTTAATGCATTACTTAATGCTTACTTAATTAATTAATTAAATGAATTATTAACTATTCAGAATAAGAACATTATTACAGGATTTGTTACTTGTGCATGACCTATTTGTGAAATAAATTTCATTCAAGCGTGATTGTGATGATGATGGCGAAGACGACGACGACGACGACTATGATGATGATGATGATGATGATACACGATGATGACGATGATGATGACGACGATGATGATGATGATGATGATAGAGGATGCCAGGGTCGATAATGAGACACCTCCCATGTCTTCCTGGATTTCAAGCTGTTGTCTGTGGGTGGAGCGACCGAGCCAAGTTAATAATAATCGAAGGTAGGATTTGTTTTTATTTTCTGAAATTTCTTTAACTTACAGCTAACTATTAACTAACTATTTAACTATAACTATGTTTTTTATATAACAAACAATATTGTTAATGTTGTTGTTGTTGTTATTATTACTGTTGTTGTCTGAAACCACTTCACGTGTTCGCTATCAGTTTTGCTTGCTCATAATCTTAAATCCTCAAACATTAACACGCAAATACCACCACCACCATCATCATCATCATCACCACCATCATCTTCATCATCATCACATCATCATCATCATCATCACCACCATCATCTTCATCATCAACATCATCATCATCATCATCATCATCATCATCATCATCATCACCGTCGTCGTCATCATCATCATCATCATCATCATCATCTCATCATCATCATCATCACCATCATCATCATCATCATCATCATCATCATCATCATCATCATCATCATCACCACCATCATCTTCATCATCATCATCATCATCATCATCATCATCATCAACACTGGCACGCCACAGAAGCCTGGTGTTAGGTCCATCGTAGCAGGATGCTCAGATATTGATCTGTTCACAACCAGTGGACTTTTCACTGTTGTCCAAATAGACTGTCATTTAAAGATAATTTTTGTAAAAGTACAACCCAACAATTTATTTAATTATTTGTGGTCATCCACTTATTTTATCTTATTCAATAATAAATCACAATTAGCTCAATAAAGTAGCAATTTAAATTAAGTTATAATTACTTAGCATCACTTCACTTTTATTGAAAGATTTCGTTGGCGATTCCAGAAAATCCAAACCTCGGTGGCCGTTTCTATCACCGGAAGTAGAAATTGATGGCTTGCTCAGCTGGAAGTCTCAGATTTCGTGCAGCCAGATGATGATGATGATGATGATGATGATGATTGATGATAATGATGATGAAGATGATGACGACGACGACGACGGTGATGATGATAATGATGATGATGCAGGTAAGGACGGAAACAGAGACCCTAATCGCACATCCCTGCAATTGTTAATGAGGCAATGAATTTTTGCGTTTTCGACTTTATTTTAAAAAAAATACTTAATCATCGTGTCGGTATTGTTAACTACTCCAGACCTAGAATGCAACTCATACAGGAACAAAATTAATAAATAAATAAAAAATTAAAATAATAGTAATTAAAAACAGCCCGTGATAAATTAAACATTTAATACTACCGCACAACAACAGACATGCGCACCAGAAAATACAGAGCCAATGGCAGCAGTCGGAATTAATTTCGCCGATTAATTAAACGATTCCAAAAAAAAATTCATTTTTTCATCTTGTTATTGCAAATAATAATTTAAAAAAAAACACACGGAGAACTAATCAAAACTCCGCACTAAAAATAAACATCCCGAAATTAATTTTATCGTCGTTACATCCCCCCGTAGCAGACGAGCAAAACATTTCCGTTCGTATTTTCTGTCGCCTGGGTTAAGGCGTTTAACTCGCTAAGTTCGCGTAAAAAGTTAAGCAATAAATTATCGCCACGTTAATTAATTAATTAATTAATGGCAACGACAGTAAAAGTCATATTTTTAGACACGACGAATTTTTTAGAAAGCCTGAAAAAGACAATCGAGAATATCGACGTCGATGAAGATAAGCGAGTACAAAAAAATCTCAGTTTCGTTGATATGAAAATATATGATCCTGATCGACCAAGCCCGCTGTCGACCCCCTTACAGGGTATCAGGGTATCCCGTGATCAAATCTCAAGTGCTGCTGGCCATCTTAAGTTAAGTAAAAACCTGTAAGCCTGATAGTGCTCTGACGTTCTAAAAAGCCTTGTTAAGAATTTCCAGTAATAAAAAAAAAAGATTACTGTAAATATACTAATTAACTTGTCGAAAGTCAAATCGTCGCAATCAAAGTCGCACGTTCCGCAAACTAAAATTTGGCGACGGAAAGATTCTAGAAGCGAAAAAGTTGAAAAAAAGCGTCTGAAAATCTTCGAGTGATGGGGAGGCGTCTTCGAAAACACGAGGGAGTATTTTGAGCTCGGGGAGAGGCGCTGGTCCTTCGAGGGAATGACTGTCGGTCGAGCGGCAAGGACGACCGTTAGTTAAGACTTTAAGAGGATCCCTTCATGAACTGGTCGATGATTTCTTGCTCTGGTACTTCGCCACCGCTGGCAGTCGACAGCCTCACTTGAGGAAGAATGCTGAAATAAAGTTCATTTATCGACTCTGTCGAGCGAAAGGCAGTGCAGGCAAACGTGACGAAAAAGTCATTTCATCGTTCTGAAGCTACGCTTAAGGCGCCTTAGAAATGAATTATTATTGTTATTATTATTATTACTATTGTCATTATCATTATCATTATTATTATTATTATTATTATTATTATTATTATTATTATTATTATTATTAATGTGCCAGAACTGGCGAGCACATCGTAACGAAGTAAACTCCGCAGTCGACTCACTGAGTTTTGGACGGCCCGATTCCCACGCCGTTTCTCCTGAGATGCTCGGCTCGATCTAAAAAACGTCACAAGCAAGTCCGTAGGAAAAAGTCACGACACGAATCAGAAGCAAGTTTGAACAAAATGATTTCCTTAGGCATGACCTTTGATCAGTTTCTATGGTGGCTTAAGGTGTTTTTAAATAAAAATTCTCTAAATTAAAGAAAAAGAAAAACGAAACTGAAAATGGAATTATGATGGGATGAAATGCGAATTAAATGCATCAGATAAACCACATCACCCGAGCCATCTCAAACACAGCACCTTGCCATCATAATCACCATTTTCAGTATGATTTGCAGGATTCTACTTGTTTCTTATTGCTAATAAATGCTACCAAGTAAATCTCCAGAAAAAAGGAAATTAAAAAAAGTTTCATTCGGAAGAAGGCAGCGAAGACGATCTCGTGCGGACGATCCTTCTGGTCTTCAGAGATTTTCCGGGAAGCAGTTCGGCCGTGACCTCGACGTCCGTCAGGATCCGGGGCGATACCGCGAGGTCGCCCGAAACCGCGAGCTCGTCGGAAGAACTCTCGGAGAAGCTGCTGGACCCGGAACGTATCGAAACCTACGTCTTCCTTGGACCGTGCTTTCCTTAACGTTCTCGCAAAACCGAAACAAAATTTCGCCGCCGCTCTCCGGTTGACTCGTCTTCGGACGGACGTCGACTTCTTCCTCCACGCTCACCTCGACGACCCTCCTGGAGCAAAGTTCCGACACCCGGATTGAATCTTCGCCGACGAGCTCGACGATCTCGGTGATCGGCAGGACGTGTCTAGTCACCCTCACACTCTGGGTGACCTTGAACTTTCCCTTTTCATCAAGCCTATCGCTGACAACCTGCTTTTCCTCCTTCTCCATCTCTCCTTCAATCCAAGTCCTTTTGACCATGGAGTTACTCAAACTCTCCTGAGAGGATCTTTTACTCTCCACAAGCTGTCCTTCCTTAACAAGTACCTTCCCATGGTATTGAGGTGTAGTAACCACTCCGTCATTCACTTGAGCCAGATTCTCGACGGTAGAATACGATGCAGTCGTCTCTTCGAAATTATCGAGAAGGTTGCGCCTTACGACGTGTCTCTCGGGTCGCAAAGTACGAGAGCAGTCTTCCGGACTTGCACATAAACTCGTGCTAAGCAAGGTGCTAGGATCTTGCGAGGATTTGAACAGCAGGCTATCGAGCCTTGAGCAATCAAAATTGTTCAAGCCTGCGATGAGGTCGTTCAGTCCAATCTGGATGTCAGCCACTGAAGAAGTATTCCCGGCGATAGAAGAAGATCCTTGCAATAATGATTCGGACAATATCCTTAGGATCTCTGAAATGTAATTTTCGAATAAGATCACCATATAATAATTAATTCAATTAAATAAGTAAAAGATAAAAATTAAATCTTAACTTTGAAACTTAATTTTTAACCTTATTTAAATTCTGAAAAATATTTATTGAAACTGAAAGGAGAATTCCCACCTGAAATGTTCCCATGCTTTTCAAGACAGAGAGCGGCCATTCCGATCAGATCATTCTCGTGGAACAACGACAGACTACAGGAACAAATACATCTCAAACTGCTGATCGAGCGACTACGCCATTCAAAGTGAAAAGTTTCATTCAAAAGAAAAAATGAAAGTTCGGCAAAACCCCTGCCTCCGTTCCGACAAAAACGAATCGACGGACAGAAACGACAAAAGACAAATGCAGATAGAACGCACGAACACGTGATCACATTCTCCTACAAAACAAAGACAAGGCAACGGAATCTCTGGGATTCCGAGGTGCAGTACGAACCTTCTCTGAGCTGAGCGAGAGCTTCCATCTTTTCGTGGTCGTCCGTGACCTCCTGCATGTTGCCCATGCACGTGTCGATGATGTCCCTTCTCTCGATGCGAGTGAGCGCTCTCTCCAACTCGTTGCCCGTTGCAGACTCTTTGTTCTTCTCCAGCCACATGTGCAGGACAACCAGGGCCTGGATCGGAGTGAATTTCCGTACGTGAATGTGAATATGAATTTGGAAGCAAGCGAATATGTAACTGCTACCAGTTGTAAGAGCAGTAGAATATGTAAGGGCAGGTAGAACAATGATGGTGATGCAATGTGGTGATGGTGATGCAATACACATTCGTCACACATATACAAAACCGCCAAAATGAAAAATGCCACCATTTTCGTGGTGATAATGGCATCGGCAAAAGTTATCTCACTGTCACCACAATTTTCACCCACCTGCTCCCCGACATACGTGTACTCCTTCTGGATGTCCACGATCTCCTGTTGGGTGAATCCCAACTGTCGAGCGAGCGGCACCCAGTCACTTTGCAGTTGGTCCGCGATGTCCGTCAGTCTCATCTCTGCTTTTGCTACCCTTTCCCCTGCCACCTCTGGATAAGTTGGAAAACAAATATTGTACTAGTGATTAACTAAACCCTAGGGTGAAAAGAAATGACGATAATAATATTAATAATAATAAATAATAAATTTAATGATAATAATAAGGGTCTGGTTGGTTGATTAATGGTGGCGTTGGCAATGGCATGAACGGAGTGGATGAAGGACCGACTTACCAACTGCATTCTTAAGGACTTCCGACAGCCTGATGTCCTGCTCTTCGGGCGTGGGATCCGGCTGGATGTCCCTGGGCAGAGCCACGTTGAGGGCGCACATGGGATTGACGCACCTTCCGTCCTTGGCCCGGGCTAGCCTCGGATCGGAGGGTATGACGAGAACTTGACCGAACGGATCTGCCTTGATGTCCCTTAGTTTCACCGTCACTTGGAACCTGTTCTCGTGGAAGGGGTGGAAGACGATGGTTCGAACTTGATCGTCTGTGAGGCTGGCAGTGTCTCGAGGGCGCTGCTGTGCAATGGAGAGGTTGCCTATGAGGTCCATGTTCTGGGGAGCTCCCTCGAATACCTGAATATCATGAATCGTAATTAGAATTAAAATATAATTTTAAGATCTAGAACATTTCTGGTGGAATTAATCTAAATATTAATGATGGCCGCAGAAATCAAATGGGACATTAAAAACTTATTTCAGCTGTAGCTGCTGATGTCATTTAGGCACCTCACTAATGAACTTTATTATTATTATTATAATTATTATTATTATTATTATTATTATTAAGGAACTAACAAAAGCTTAATAAACAACAACAATCACATTCATAATCACCATCAAAATCATCCTCAGGAGATCCTAACCTCGACGTCTCTGCCCTTGGCGATCTCCAGGTACTTCTGTCTGTTTTCGAGAGTCTTCTCGACGTTGTCGTCGGTGGTGCAGAAGACCCTCAGCCGAGCCTCCGTGAGGCTCTTTCTCTTCGAAAACACCACGAACTTCGTCAGGAACGGAACCCTCGTTACCTCCTCGTACAGAGCAGAGGCAAGCTTCGGAGACGTTTCGGCGGTCACGCCGGCTCCCTCGATCAGCCAAAACCTGCGGGCGGGGACGAATCGAGACGAGGCCGTTAACTTATTAATTCGGTCAATGATTCACTAACGACACAAACGAACAACAACAAAAATAACAGCAACCGTCGGTGACAATTGCAACAAGGTGATGCCTATGTAGCTCGGTGAATGAAAATAGCACTTGCGGGTGGTAAAACTTGTATCGAAGACGTTTCGTAATACCTGGCAGAAATGTTGGTGAAAAAGGTGATGCAGTCATTAGTCAGGGTCATGGCACTCGACCCCGTGATGTCCTCCCATTTAGCTGGTGTTGCACCACCTGTAAACATTTAAGGTAGGAATAATAATAATAATAATAATAATAATAATAATAATAATAATAATAATAATAATTCGCTCATTATTATTATTGAGTGAGCGAAGTATTATTATTATTTTTATTATTATTATAACTTAATGAAATGATAAAATGTCATTTGTTCAAAAAATCAATCTCAGGTGCAACATAACCAGAGTAATAAATCGTTGAAGCTGAAAACAATGCCGAACAGCGTCTAATTAACATAATAAATTAATTTATGCATACAATAAAACTCAGTATTAATATAGTTATCAAATTGGCTAACAAATGTGCTACCAACCCTGCATGCTGTAAAGAAGTCTCAGGCGGCTGGTCAGGGTGGAATCAGGTCTGCTCTTGTTGCCCTTGAGGGATGACTGAGGGGGTAGGGGTATGATGACGGTCACGGGCTCGTGAAACTTCCTGTGACGGGGCTCCAAGGTCACGACGGGTCCTGCCGTGACACCCTCTCCGCAGATTGCGTGAACGAGAAGGCCGTCCGTAGGCATCACCTATTTGGCATAATGATGATATGTGATAATGATTACTTTTGACAACAATAATGAATGTTATTACTAATAAACATTAACAATTATAAAACTAAAATTGTAAACTAAATATGTAACCATTCTTCTTCAAATTATTATTATTATTACCATTGTTAATTATTAGAAGCTAATTGAATGCTAATTAATAAACTAAGCAATTACCTATGCTCCTATAATTACCTGTAGAGCCACTCTGATGTTCTTATTTTGAATGGCATTCTTAGGGAAAACCACTTGAACCTGCGGTATGACCTTCGAACTGATCACGTCCCCCTCCGACCCTATGAACTTTGACTCGTGCCTGTACCTCGTCACCACCGCAAAATACCTGGGGAAGTCCGAGGTGACGATGCGAACCACCTGTCTCTCGTAAAGCTTTTCTGCTGGTTCCAAATCTGTAAACACAAGCAATGAATTAATTAATGAATGGGTGGATGAATGAACGAATGGGTGGATGAATGAACGAATGGGTGGATGAATGTATGAATGCATGGATGAATAAATAGATGAATGAATGAATGGATGAATGACTGGAGATGGAGGTGAAAGAAATTATGAAACAAGTTTTTCCCGTCGTTCCAAACCGTCGAACCTCCGAGAGTCAAACTCACCCTCCGCACCGAAGTTGCACCCAACAACCGCCTGCTGCACTTGTTCCTCCGTGGCAGACAGGGCGTGCTCGTGCCACGTCCTGCCGTCTGAACTTCTCATGATCATCAGTTCCCTCTCTTGTCCTCTCAGTGATGCGTAATGGGGGAGTTCAATCAGGATGGAGCTGGATGGGTGGATTGAAGGTTTGGAAATGAATGCAATGTTTCATTGATTATGTTAGCGTAATAATAATAATAATATAATAATAATAAATAATTAGATTTAAGTACAATATCTACATTATAACAACATCACAAACATCTTCAGAAACTAATTATCAGTATAACTTTCTAACCCAGTAAACTTGATGCCAGCAGGTCCAACCTGAAGTATCCTGGTTGCCAGGGACTCTCCGTCGTTAAGGGGCAAAGGTGCGGGCATTTTGTCCCTCCTGATCAACTTGCATGTGATTCTCGTAGGCTGGCAGACCTTGCACGGGGGCACGACCACCCTCACACCTGAGTGGCGACACCCACTCATGGCTCCTCCCCTGGCATCCACCATGAAGCTCACCAGGAAGCTGGAAGGAAGCAGGATGAGGATTGGATGTTAAGAGTAATGAGTGATTATAAAGGTTAATTTATGCTAATTTATTTGGCAATGGTTGAAATAATGATATGATAATGGCTGAGCTGAGCCGGCCTTAATGGCCAAAGACAAAGAACGACAACGTTGAACAACCCATTTGTATCATCACCATCATAATCACAATCATCATCAACAACTCCAACTCACCCGGAACAGATAGGCTGCCTCTCCAAGGAAATGTTGTCGGCCATGAACGTGCTGGTATTGGACACGTCGCTGTACATCGAACCTCCGTAAGCCTGAGAGCCCAGGTTCAGCACCGGACTCAGGCTAGACATCCGCCCCGAGAGGTTCTGGAATTCCCCGTGGATGGGGTACTCCGAGTCCAAGTACTGAGCCTTGAGGTGGTCCAGTTGGTCGGGGTGAAGGCCGTTTGCCTGAAGCAGGATTTGAACAGGGGGTGTTGCAGTTAATTAATTTATAATAGATAAATAAAATTGATGTAATAGTAATAAAATTGATGTAATAGTAATAAAATTGATGTAATAGTAATAATATGTGATGTAATAAAATAATGTTTATATTGTAATAATATATGACAAAATCTACAATTAAAATAAAATTTATAATTAAAATATATTATAACAAATTCATTCGATATGCAAGATTTATATAAAGACTGTGAACTTTCATGCTCCAAACTTTGATGGCCTGGGTTCAACTCCTACCTTTTCCTCTTGCTTGATCCTCATTTCTCTACTGAGAGGAGTCGAGACGAGGTTGGGAAAGTCCTCCTTGAAACTGTGGGACCGACTGGTCGCAGAGTTCCAGATGTACACCATGTCCTCCTCGGTGGCATGGGGTGACTTGGTCTCTGAGGGTGGCTTCAGGGCTAGTGGGAGAACAATCATCAGATTTTTATCAACAGCTGCATCATTGTGATTACTCGACCGCCAACGTAATTATATCATCCATCATTGCCATTTTAATCACTACCGTCGATATTATTATTGCAAATAATATTCTTCTGGACATCATTACCACCATTACCAATGTCGTCATCATCACCACTACCACTAATGCCATCATAATCATCACCACTATCACCTAAGTCATCATCATCACCACCACCAACATTCTGGTCTTTTCCTCTCCAGGGTGCTGTGTGGGGTGTCGCTGTCCCTGAACGAGTCCCTGCCTCTGATTGACCCGCTCCTCGTGTCGTAGATGTCCCCCTGTGGTTCATTAATATTCACATCTCATCATCATTTCAATGAGATGTTTACGGTGATTAGACAGGCTGCCTCATTAACATCGATTATCAGTAATATCATGAATGTAAAAATAATAAATTCATCGATTAATTAGTTAACGATTTTAACATCTTCCTCCTTCAGCAGAAAACAAAAGGCCTCATTAACATAACTTGGCACTTAATTAAGCATTTATTCGTCTTTATGAACAATTGGACAATAAAAGGACATGCCTCATTAACATCTCATTAAGAATCAATTTAACATTTGCAGAGCTATTTGACTAACAACATCATCAACTGCAACAACAACGACGACAACAACAGTAATAATAATAAATATTAATAATAATAAATAATGAATGAACCAGTGAATCAATGCATCTAAATACCCAGCTGGTGAACTTCAAGTGCACCTTTCAATGCCCCCTCGACTCACCTTGTCCTCGGGGTACGAGGTGTTGTACCTCATCTCCTTCGTGTCGTCCACCGTCAAGTACTGGTAAGACTTGTCCGCAAGCAGGGTCTTGTCTCCTGGAAGTCAGTGGATTACGATAACTTGGACTTATTAGGACTAATTATTAATTTTTAACGACAGAGGATTATGATAATGATTATTAAAATATAGCTTTCGGAGGATTATGATGGCAATCCAATATGGTGTCGGGATTATGGTAACGATTGGTGTTGTTGGAGTGATGGTGATGTCATGCTGAGATTATGATCATAGATAAATATAATCATCATTCAATCATCATCATCATCATCATCATCGTCGTCGTCATTATCATCATAATCACCACAATCATTACCACCACCACCACCATCATCATCATCATCATCACCATCACCATCGTCATCATCATCATCACATTACCGTTCTCATCATCCGAATCGAGTGCCAGTTCTTGCATTGTT
>JAJTWR010000419.1:375000-377500 GCA_021613335.1 Whitmania pigra | reverse complement strand
TAAGCTGATAAGTGGAAGAACAGTAGAACTAAGTAGCACAAATAGGACTGCAGATGGACGGATGGATGGATGAATGAATGGATGAATGAATGGATGGATGAGTGAATGAATGAATGAATGAATGAATGAATGAATGAGTGAATGAATGAATGAATGAATGAGTGAATGAATGAATGAATGAATGAATGAATGAATAAAAACAGGATATGTAAACAAGAACGTGGACAGTTTATGGATTGCCCATCCATCCTATTATAGTCTCAAACAACGGACTCTCAGCAACCATTTTCTGCTCCTCGTCCATCGTCAGTCAACTTTGACCTCCACCTTTCCACTTTGTCAGGAGTCAGAACCTCTGCCACTTTGGTCTTTAGTTTCTTTGTTGATCCACTGGCTGAATTACGACTCTCTTTGTCCATCCATCCATCCATCCATCTGTCCATCCAATCATACATTCAACCATTCATTCCTCTATCCATCCATCCATCCATCCATCCATTCGACCACTGATACTGCCACATAAATATAACACATGTTAAGGTTAAGCGTGGAATTCAAAGCAAGGCCTTGTTTGAGACGTTGCCAATGGCAACTTGAACCTTCCAAGAGTTTTAAAATGCGCAATAAACAAAAAAAAACAGAGGACCCACTTAATATTATAAGTGGATGGCTACAGGCGGGTGAATGATTGCATGAGTGAGTGAGTGAGTGAGTGAGTGAGTGAGTGAGTGAGTGAGTGAGTGAGTGAGTGAGTGAGTGAGTGATTGAGTGATTGAGTGAGTGAGTGAATGAATGAGTGAGTGAGTGAGTGAGTGAGTGAGTGAATGAATGAGTGAGTGAGTGAGTGAGTGAGTGATTGAGTGATTGAGTGATTGAGTGAGTGAGTGAATGAATGAGTGAGTGAGTGAGTGCGTGAGTGAGTGAGTGAGTGAGTGAGTGAGTGAGTGAGTGAGTGAGTGGGTGAGTGAGTGAGTGGGTGGGTGAGTGAGTGAGTGAGTGAGTGAGTGAGTGAGTGTGAGTGAGTGAGTGAGTGAGTGAGTGCGTGAGTGAGTGAGTGAGTGAGTGAGTGAGTGAGTGAGTGAGTGAGTGAGTGAGTGAGTGAGTGAGTGAGTGCGTGAGTGAGTGAGTGAGCGAGCGAGTGAGTGTGAATTACACTAAATAAGAAAACGAACTTAAGATGATCAACTAACAACTGAGTCATAAAATTCAAAAGTTCAAGAGCAATCAGAACCCCATTTACCACCACCGGTCCACCCACCCACCCAATCTCCCCACGTACTTGAGACTGTGCGTTGACGTTGGCACCGTTTTGTACGAGCGTCCTGATGATGTTCTCGTGACCTGCCATCGAAGCTATGTGCATGGCAGTGTTTCCTTTCTGTGAGTGGATGAGAAAGAAAAGGTAATTATAAATTAAGGAATAATAATAATAATAATAATAATAATAATAATAATAATAATAATAATAATAATAACAACAATAATAATAATAACGACAATAAAAATAGTAATAATAAAGAAATATTAACAATGTCGTCCTCATCATCATCATCATCAGACAACTTAATTTATGACTCAGGATACCGTCGGAGATTGTGGTGTTAGTGGTGGACGATGATGATAGTGATGTTATTAATAATTATTAACGAGTAAATATTAACTTAACCACGGAGACCCAAAGGTCGCCACTTCAAGACCTGACAAAGACAAGTAATTGCCTGAATTAGGAGTTCAAGTGTTGCTGAACCATAAACATGTTAAACTTTTGTCATTGGTGACTAACGCTTATTGGACATTATAAATGCTAATATTATTAACATTAACATTATTATTATATTAACTAATAAATCTACTATATAATACAGCAACGTATATAATAATAATGTTAATAATAACAATAACAATAATAATAATAATAATAATAATAATAAAAATAATAACAATAACAATAATAATAATAATAACATTAATAATAATAATAATAATAATAATAATAATAATAATAATAATAATAATAATAATAATAATAATATAATAATAATAATAATAATAATAATAATAATAATAATAATATAATAATAATAACAACAGCAACAATATGGTTGAACATGTCTTTTGACTTTCAACCTTTAATTGGCACCACCACTGAACAGAGAGACATCATACGAACATGATGATGATGATGATGATGATGATGATGGATGATGATGATGATGATGATGACGATGACGATGACGATGACGATGACGATGACGATGACGATGACGATGACGATGACGATGATGATGATGATGATGATGATGATGATGATGATGATGATGATGATGATGATGATGACGATGAAACTGATGATGATGATGATGATGATGATGATGATGATGATGATGATGAATGATAATGATGATGACGATGAAACTGATAATGATGATGATGATGATGATGATGATGATGATGATGATGATGATGATGATGATGATGATGAATGATAATGGCGAAGCCG
>JAJTWR010000419.1:362500-372500 GCA_021613335.1 Whitmania pigra | reverse complement strand
CCCGAATAGCACTACAAAGGGGTTTTAATTAATTGTTCCAATTACCAGAGTAACAGGTTCCTCTAGGAAAAAGGAAAATGGAGTTCCCGAACAATCACACATTCACACAATATCACAATCACACATTCTCACAAGCACACAATCATGTAGGCCTTAACAAGTATTGTAATTGTGTACAGTCTAACGTCTAATGTCGTCACTTCAATATTACACTTGCACAACACAATGTCACTAAAATATTGCAAATATTAATAACAATAATAATAATAATAATAATAATAATAATAATAACAAAAGCAAAATTCACAAGTATTGTAAAATAATAATAATAATAATATAATAATAATAATAATAATAATAATAATAACAAAAGCAAAATTCACAAGTATTGTAAAAAAAAAAAAAAATAATAATAATAATAATAACAATAATAATAATAATAATAATAATATAATAATAATAATAATAATAATAACAAAAGCAAAATTCACAAGTATTGTAAAATAATAATAATAATAATAATAATAATAATAATAATAATAATAATAACAAAAGCAAAATTCACAAGTATTGTAAAAAAATAATAATTATTTTAATAATAAGTAATTAACCCAATTAATGCTAATGGTGATGATAATAACATATTATAATCAATAATACTAATAACAATAATAATTACATCAGCTCGTTAATAGCCTCACAGGGAGAACATAAAAGCAGGGCAATTAGATTCATAAGTGGACTGTAATTGGTCGACAATTAAGTTATGATGGGTTACACGCTTCAATCTGTGTAATCTGGCACACGTGTCCAATGATCTGTATTGTACAAGATCAGCCCTGGGTTAGGGTCAGAAATACTGACAACGAATTCACGCAAAAGTTTTATTGAATAAATAAATTATTCAGTAATAAATACATTATTCAGTAATAAATAAATTATTCAGTAATAAATAAATTATTCAGTAACTCATACATTCAACCATGAAAAGAAATGATGACATAAAATCAACCCCAGACAGGAACCAGCTTCCTTTTTACAAATTATTGTGATGACAAAGGGGCCTATTGATGGGCAAATTTCAACAAAATTTCAGAGATGTGCAGGAAAATACAACGAAACGTGACACAATCAGGAAAGTTCCGGCTTGACGTCATCGTCATCTCCTTCATCAATGGGAATTATAAATTATAATTTAAAATGAGGCAATTCTAAAATAAGAAGTCAGTCACCCATTCATTCGTTCCTTCGTTCATTTATTTATTTATGCATTCACTCATTCATTCATTCATTCATTCAAGTAGAAGAATTTGTAGTTTATGCTTCACAAGACAGTCTAACAATGGGTTTGAATGCAGACTGTAAGAAGGGATCTTTTTTAAAATCAACATTATTGTCATCACCATCATCATCATCATCACCATTGTCATCGTCATTGTGGTGACATTTGTCACACACCATTGCTGCCAATGAACACGTACGTCAGCAGTATGCCATCAAAAATCATCATCATCACCATCACCATCATCATGGAGGAAGTTACCAAGCATAAACGTTATCATCTGTTGAGTCATCCATCCATGCCTCCATCTTCACTTTAAAAATCTTTCAACAAAACCCTCGAAACCAACACGGAATCAGCCGGGGACATTTCTCGTGTACCATCGTTGCACGTCGCACGATCCAGATCACTTTCCAAAATAAAACAGTAAACATCCCGATTAACAAAAAAATTCCTCACATTTCCAAAAACGTCATACTCATCGAAATAACATCGTACGACTGATAATAATAATGATAATGCTAATGATTATGATAATGATGGCGATAATGATGGTGATGATGATCGTCGTACCGCCTCGGACGCACCGAAATCGCCCCAAATTCCTCGAGAACCCACCTGATTGGACGTGTCGATGTCGACGAGTCCGTTGTCCAAAAGTTCGAGCATCTTCTCCAGGTTTCCCGCCCGTGCGCACTTCAAGTAGTTGCTCTCCATCTCCGCCTGCAGAACGAACGAAGGAAAAGTGGAAAACGTGGCCATTAACGACGAGGAAGAAATTCACCGAGGATTTAACGGAGAAATTTATCGCTCTTAAAAAACCTGTCCATCGCCTCCTTCGTTCCTCTAAAGACATTTTATTGTGATTGTTAAACTACCTTGAATTGTAATTTATTTTATCTTTTTCTTTTTTGGTTAATTTTGTATTATCTTTGCTTTTACTTTATTTAACGTCTTATTTATTTAATGTTTACAATTTGGCGCTTTCGACTCGGTTCCAAGTCGCATTCTCGTAAACTAAGTCGTGCCTCTAATACGTGTTCTAAAATTCGAAGATGCTGTCAAAATTTCCACAATTTTATTATATATATAACAAATGCCCTGGCTTTAAAAAAGTGTGATGTAATGTTCTCTTAATATTTATTTTTTAGACAGAAAATTTTTAGACAAGCTAGAATTTTTGTACTGATGGATAATTTATTAATTTATTTGTGTTCAGTTTGGAAGCATCACAATTCCAACGGACATTAATTATACAAGGAATCTTTAGAATTCAGGATCATCAATCAATCATGTCGTGCAGTAGGCAAACATGATAGAGAATATGCAGCATGTAAATTTTATAAGGATTGTATCTTATCGATAAGTCTAATAATTAATTCAGCCATGTTTATTGCCAGTTTGTCTAAGTTTATGAACACATTATGAATATTATTTATGGATACATTGTGAATATTATTTTTGATTACGAATATGAATATTATTTATGAATACCTTACAAGACTTAAAAAGACATCTTTACAGTCATTAATTATTGCCAATGATTGATTAATGGCAAATGGTATTTACAAATATACAAATGTTTTCAATAAGTGTTAAATATTCTAAGACAAGGATTCATTTATTCATTTTCAATTCATTATCACAGCAGAACCATGGTCGAGTCAGAAAAAATGACTTTTTACCAGATTAATAAAATACAACTTGTTAGGAAACTGGGCATACAAATTAAAAATTGATCACTGCCACTTCGGACAACCCGAAGCACAGCATGCGAATGAAAACCCTGTGAAAATTCGAAAAGCTGATAAAAAAAAAAGTAGGCATTGTTCTCCAGTGCGTCTACTGCGCTTAGCACCCCATAAATCAGAGTAGCAAGTTGTTCTGCAGCATGGAATCGCAATTATTGCTCGCATCTTGGTTGCATCTTTCGGAACAGAAAAATCATAGCGAACTAAATTGACAACAACAAACATGGAGGCTGATCTGGAATAGCCATCGATCACTAACCCGAGGGTCGTTAGTGCGTCCTCCGCCTATGCGGTGAATTTGAATTTCTTCGGCCATTTCCAGTTTGGTTGAAATCACATTAACACGAAAAATCCAACGACAAATATCCGATCCTCTTGACAAGCCGTCAAATTCGTTAAATAATAATAGCCGAAATGTATAATGTTAATCCAGCCGCGGACAATGAAGAGAGAGTTCTTTCTCCTAACAACACTCGCTCGCTAAACAAACACTACACTATGGCAGGCCTATAAAGCCCAAACGATGCATGCAGTACAATATCCCAACAACGTGCTTTCAATTGATTCATCCTCATCGTCTGAAACATTGGGCAGGAATGTTGCAATTAAAATCATTTGATTTATTAGCTTATGCTAATCTGTAATAATAAGGCACCATAGGATAGGATGCCATACATTTTGGTTTAATAAGGGACGCTGCAGATGTATTAAAATGTAACTCTTTTGAATGAAATTCAGCTCCATTTTTTTTTGGTATAATTACTAGTCTTTTTTAGACGAACTCTTCCTTAAGGTAATTTGTATACGATAATTTGAAGACGCCCACTTTCGGATTCACAAGACGCTAAGCAGGTATTCATAGGACGAACGCAAATAGCTTTTTGTGGCTAAATCGAGTATGTAGTTTGTAAACTTTTATGTAAGGCTTCCCTGATAAAAAAAAAAATCTATAATGTCAGGCTCTGGACAATAACATTTTGTTGTTCCATGGCGTTATTCAATTTCATTAGAAGGTGGAACAAAATTGCTGATAATAACCACACTGTATATCTTATCTAAGCGTATCAATGACTTTCCAGAATTCAGTTGTTACATCATCAGCCGTGGTCAGATTCCTCACCAAAATTAGAATTCTACACTCTTTGATTTAAAATGATTCTTCCAATTGAGAGTCTAAGTTAAGTACTACCCAAAAGATCACGAAAGGCTGCTAGTGTGAGGTTGCCTCTAGACACAAACCCATTTTAAGCATTTGTAATAAGATGTCAAGGTAGACTATAAAGTTACAATTTTTCAATCTGATGATATTGCTAAAATCTTACCGGCATATGATGTTTCTCTTAAGACATGTTATCTTTTGCAATATTGGTAGATTATTAAATAAAATAAAAAATTCTGCAGAAAAACTGTTGTTCTGGCTCATAAAAGCACCGTAGAAAGGTGCACAAGAAATGAGCTTTCACCCGGGAGGTTTGAAGTGTTTCGCGTAAAAGTTATGTATGAGCTTCTCCTGTGCCAGAGTTTCGATGGATCTCGGTCTTTTACGACGGATGAATTTCAGAGCCTCGTCCGCAGTCATGCCGTGCTGGGACACCACCCATATCCCGAGCATTGTGCTGGTTCGTCCTAGGCCAGCGAAACAGTGCACTAGCACTGGCTGTAATGAGTGAAACTTTGAGCTGAGTAAAAATTCATGTTTAAGAAAGCATCTACTGAGAGTTTGTTACAAATTCACATAATGAAGTAAATAAAATATGTGTATTCTAAGGTTCTAAGGTAATTTGAAAGTTATGACATTGTTTAACACTTTTTGCAATGTTTTTCATCAAATGACAATCATAAAATGTCAGTAAAAAATAGTTTCTGCCAACTTTTTACCTCATTATTTCTTTGTGCTGATCTCAAAATACTCAGGAATTCCTGAATCTGTTTGTCACTGGGTATTTCATGATCTCTGATTGGAATATGATGGAAAGTGAGGTCTGATAAAGAAAACATTTGAGCAATTAATCGGGATCAAATTTCTGAAAACAGAAACTTCGTCATAAAATGAAGTCAAGGTATAATTTTCAAATTTTATTAGATTTATTAAAGTCACTCAAAAATCACTTTCGATCCTATCTTTAAGACAAGCTTCATGTTCTGTTAAATTCACGATATGTTTAATGCCTATATTTTTCAAGAATTTGAAGTGGCTGGCACGACTAGGCAGACCGCTAGCCGCCAAAAAGCCTTCAATAACCCAAGAAAAGTTAGAAGGTTCCATAGGAACTACAGGATCGAACCACACCCAACAACCGAATGTATTCAATATATTTCTGCCGACGAATAAAGAGCACCGAATCCTAACACATATTTCGACCTAAATAATGTCAACAACGACACTAAATAAGATTTTAAGAGTGCCGTCAGAACTCACAACCTCAATTCGTTGTCAAAAATAAAAAAATTAGAGCTACCACTCCTTATACTCGGTCTCCGTACTAATACTAGACGCCTCAAACGGCATACACAGCATCACCCCTCAGAAATCAAACCCGCAAAACATTTTGAGGTTTGATTACAACAAGGCCAACCCAACTCCGCTAAAACGGCTACTTTTGTCAACCAAAAATGAAAACACTAAATCGAACTTTATTTGCTTATCAAAACTTCTAAAACACATGCAAGAGAGCATACTCGCGAGATTAATAAGCACAAAAATATCGTTTCATCAGTTCATGCCAGGGCAGTTGAATCGCCAAAAGCTCTACAGTCCCCGGGTCAACTCCCACTCCTCCCGGTTCTGTCATCACCAGAACTCTCCCTGCTGCTCCTTCTTCTTTTCTTGTTCGTCGATTCGTTCCTCTCGGAGGAACTTCTGCTCCTCTTCCTCCTCGCTTCTGGGGTGGCGTCCGCTTCGGAACCGGAGCGCTTGTCGCCATCTCCGTGCCGAGACCTCGACGAGCTCCTGCTGCTTCGACGACTCGAGCGACTCCGGCTGCGATCGTCCCTCGACTCGTCTCTCTTGCCTCCGTCACTCGAATCCTTCCTGTCTCTGCTCCTCTGAACCGGAGATTCTTTTTCAGCCCTCCTCTTGGATTCTTTATCTCTCGATTCGCTCCTTTCCTTCCTCGGAGAAGATCTATCCCCGTCTTCGCGAGCGTCCGCACCGCCGACGCTCCTTTCCCTGTTTCTACTTTTACCTCCTCCTCCTCCGTTGTTCATCCTTTCCTCGCTTCGTCTCTCCTTCGATCCGTCCTTCTTTTTGCCGGAAGACCTCTCGCTCCTGCTACGACTCCTCTTGGTCGAGCGACTCCGAGTTCTACTCCTGTTCCTCCTTCTTTCCTTGCTGTCTCTCCGACTCTTGCTCCGACTCTTGCTCCGACTTTTGCTCCTGCTAGCACTTCTCTTGTTCTCCTTTCTGCGACTTTCGCTCCTCTTCTTGTCGTCCTTCCTGCTGCTGCTCCTCCTTCGTCTGCTCCGACTGCGACTCCTGCTGTCGCTACGACGACGGTGGCTGCGTCTCCTGCTCCGACTGCGAGACCTCCTGCTCCGACTGCCGCTCCTGCTCCTCGATCCGCTGGAAGGAAATCGGAATCCGTTTTTCAAAAGTCGATTCCAATCTCACCGCTCGATCCGTCCAGAGCGGGCATCGTGCATTCCGCCCGTCCGCCTCACCTGTTCTTGCGATTTCTCGAGTCTTCCACCAACTTGATCTTCCGTCCGTTGATCTCGGTTCCGTCCAACTTGTCGATGGCTCTTCTCATGTCCTTGTAGGTGGCAAACTCGACGACCCTGGGATCATAAAAAACATTCTGCACAACAGTGCTTCTGAAGTTCTGAATAATGAATAACATCAGCCACGAGCCATACTCGAGTAACAACTAGGCATTCAGGTTAGCTGAATTGGTTAATATGGCGCTATATAAATGAAGTTACAACTGAAATGCTTCACTGACCCCTCGTTTCTTCTGTCCTTGTGGGCATCAGCGAACGTAACATCTCCGGCCTGTCGCATGTAGTCCTTTAAATCCTTCAAGGTTTCAAAAAGAAAAGACAAATTCCAGTTCATCAATAAATTTTGAAGCAAAGAAATGAATACAATAATAATAACAATAATAATGAAATAATAAAGAAATAAATAATCAAGTGATAAACCTTAAAGTTTAGCCAAAAGTGAAGCAACTCACTGAGCCTTGAAAGATGGCAAAAAGAATTTAAGAAGCTGATTTTTAAGGCCCAGTCCGAGTGCTCCTAGCGACCCCTCTGAGAACCAATGCCCTACTATTATGATCTAATCACCTTGCAACATCATCTGCTCTCATCATCATCACCAGTGCTGCGTGGCCCACTGACCATTAAGAAGTCATCAGCTTCAGATCAAGAGGAGTTCTTCCATTATTTGAAGAATTTTAAAAGATATTTTTATCATGATTGTTTTTTTCGTTTTTTTTTTAAATACATGTTTAACCTCATGGGGATACATTTGCGATTCTTAATCGGCCTAGGAATTCACGGGCATTAAAAGGGGAATCTTAAGATATTCTCCAGGGTTTGCGGGATTTTTTTTAAATCGACGACTTCGAAGTTGCAAAAATAAATTTCCTCACCTGCCAACTAACTCTCGATGAAAGATTTTCCACCATCAGTTTATACCCGGTGCGTATCGGGGCGCCATACCTTTAAAACAAAAGTGCTTACTTATTATTATTATCCTTATTATATTATGTCACATTCATTCCAAAACGAGTTCTGATAATAATTCGCACAATAAATATTTATTAACGTTGCGAGAGTGCATTTTTTTGTATATCTTTTTTGATTTACTTTACTACACTGTCCAAAGTTTGCTTTCTTAAATTTGTTTACTGTAACTAACGAAGCATTACACCCTAAAAAATATTAATATTCCTGCACATTTTTCAAAAACAAACTTGTCCAGCCACGTGGGCTTCACAGACCTACTGGACCTCTGCGACCTCCCAGACGGTCCTCTTGCATGCTCTACGATGACTCTTAAATGGAAAAAATAAAAATAAATTCATTTTGGAGCAACAAATGAATTTAGGTTCGCTTTCACGTGAAGGTGCAATCAGTGCATTTATTAATGATCGAAGTTAGGTTCAAAAGTTAACTTAAAAATTCTAACAAATTAATCACCTGTCCCCCATGAACTCCCTCCCGTGCAGTTCGTGAACGGCGTCGTCTGCGTCCCTCGGATCTTCAAAGTCCTACGATCACAACGGAGGAGTTTAATATAGTTTAAAAAAAAAAAATTATTTTTCCAACATACAACTTACTGACGACGATAACGGTTTTAACTTTAAGCGATATTTATGAAATTCATAAGTTAATCGAAAACGTCTTCCTTACCACGAATCCATATCCGTTCTTCATCATGATGCATCGAATTCTTCCGTAATTCTTTAAAAATCTTTCGATGTCCCTCTCCGTTGCCCGAACATTGAGCCTCCCAACATAAATCCTGTTCGACATTTTCTATTGATACGGCAACTAACAACAAACCACTCGACACCGCACACCACACTGGCATAAATAGATGAAAATAAAATGGAGGCTAGTTTTTGTGTTCATAGTTCATACTTATTTTATCGGGTACTACACATCAAAATAAATATTTGACATTAATAAAACTGTTTATATTTTGATCAACCACTTTTTTTTTATATCTATTATTACTTAGTTTAGTTAAGAAACAAACTGATAATTAAATAAATATTTCTATGTTTGAAAATTTAGCAAAGCATAACACGTCAAAACTAAAAATATAAATTTAAAAAATCGCTCCGACGATCGGCTTTAACTCCAAGGCTTTGTTGTTATGTGATAGTGAGCTGTTTAGTGTTGGTTTCGTTTGGGAATATTCCGGATTATTGGATTAAATTAGAATTTCTCTAAAATGGTTGATGAGGTCGGCTCGAACGATGCTAAAAAGTCGACTCCGAAATTCAGCGAAATACTTAGGAGGCCTAGGGGCGACACAGAGGTAAAGGCTATTCTAATATTAATAAATGTTATTTATGTGCAACACTCAACATGTTACATGAATCATGTTACTCAATACATTGTGTAAATACATGATTCACAATACATAAATTGCTGTTGGGTTACCGTTTGTACATTGGGCAATTGGTAAAATGAATACTGTTAGTATTTGTTCAAACACTTGCTTTTGTCTTACAGCTTTCGACTGATTCTCCCGACATTTCTTTCGTCTACTCGGACACAGACTCGTACGATGCAGAAATTGCTGGTGAGACTTTCTGTTGAACGTTGAACTATTGACAATAGCAGGGGTGGTGATGTTAATGCTTTGATCAAGTTGATCAATCCCACCAATCAATTTGATTGAATGTTTTTCTTAAATGGCGACTCATGAGGATATCAAAGATGGTTGTATCTTTAGAGTTATACAGCTACACAGAGGAGAATGAATTCCCTTTGAACAAGGCAAGCTTCGATACTCTCCTGGCTAAGCACTGTGAGTTCAAATTGTTTTACTTCTAAGTTCCTAGTCGCTGATGAACGTTGTTTATATTTGTATAGTTGAAATATTTTGTTTATTATTATTTTTATTATTATTATTATTATTATTATTTTTTTTATTGTTATTATTATTATTATTATTATTATTATTATTAAAGTTAACACTGCCCCTTGCTAACTTCAACACAATGTGGACACTAGTTTAACTCATCTTTTACTTATTACGATGGTATTAAGCGATGTTAAGGCAAGCTATAAATGAGCAAGATTGGTTATAAACAAAATCTCAAAAAGCCACAAAACAAAATTAGCCACATATCAATCATAATGAAAGATCACCCTCGTACCAATCACAAAAAAAATAAAAAAAATTAAACCAACCACCATGCATCAATCAATCATTAAATCAATCAGTTAATCAATCACTTGATAAATCATTTCATCAGACGGAGACAGGAGATGGTCGTCTCTCGGCAAA
>JAJTWR010000419.1:297500-360000 GCA_021613335.1 Whitmania pigra | reverse complement strand
AGAATAAATTATAATACTATACAATAATAAGTGAATATTAATTAAGGTATGCAAACAGATGAGAGCATCATCACCACCAGCTTCAGCTGCTGATCTCATTGAGCAGCACCAGCAAGGTCGTAGGAAGGCCAGGGGAGGGGCCAGGAAGGTGACATCATGAATACATGAATACATTAATACATAATACATGATTAATTATTTATTCTGACATACATGAATAATTAATGCATGAATGCATGATTATTTATCCTGACATCATGAATACATGAATACATAATGCATGGTTAATTATTTATCTTGACATCATGAATACATAATACATGATTAATTATTTATCCTACGACTCAGTAGAGACATGCAAATAGAGTGAACGACAGAGTGAATGACAGAGATGGAATAAATTAACATATTTCAGAGAGGCATAACCAAACAAACCAGCCTTGAGGATCTGATCGAGTGCTGCCCGGGCTCAGACGAGGGCATGGTCGAAGGTTTGAATGGCAGCAATGGCGACCAATTGAGCGACGAGGAGGGCCTCATGACTCCGCCCAGGCCGGCTTCTCCTCAGCCTGCCAAGGGCTTGCCATGGGTGCCGAAAGTGAGGTGTGAACGAGTGGATCATTTTGTGTTGATTAGAACAGAAATTATTTTTATTATGGAGTATTTGAAATAATATATTAAACATTTTTAGAGTTAATACCTTAATAGGTTTGCAACATAATTTCAATTCTTTACTCACATCATGTTTGGTACATTAATATTCACATGCAATCAAAACGTGTTGTAGTTAGACAAGTTGAGCATTAAGAATAGCTTTGTATTTATAGGTAAACATTAATTATGCTAATTACCTTTAACTTGTCTTTCCAGACAGAGGGACTTGGAAAATTTCCTCGAGCAGACGAGGTCAAAGTTCGTGGGGTTCTACGTCAAGAACGACCGGCAGTCGTTGGCGGGGTTGCCCCTTCCCATCCACGAGAGTGTGAATGTCCTCAAGCAGGTCAGGAGTTCGTCATCACCATCACTATCATCGTCGTCGTTATCATTATCATAATCATGCTTGCAGCATCTCAGAGATAACCTTTACATCATTATTATAATAGTTATAATCACCACGGGGATGATCTTTGTATCATTATTATAATCATTATCGGCATCACAATGATGACCGAGGCATCTTAATCATTATCATAATCATGCTTGCAGCATCGTAATCATTATCATGATCACTGTTGCAGCATCGTAATCATTATCATAATCACATTTGCAGCATCTTAATCATTATCATAATCACTGTTGCAGCATCGTAATCATTATCATAATCACACTTGCAGCATCTTAATCATTATCATAATCACTGTTGCAGCATCGTAATCATTATCATAATCACACTTGCAGCATCTCTACGTGTCTCTTGGTGAGCTGCAGACGAAGCAGGAGGACAGCATAACCAAGAACCCCCTTTCCATGGTCGGCCATTAATCGTTATCATGACCGGACTCATTAGCATAAATTAACACGAATTATTATTACACCTATGCACGATGCATTTTTACCTTTCATGCTGCTGTTTTTAATGGCGATGTTGTTTTTGCAGTCTTATGATTGATTGTAACGCTTGTTAAACATTAATATTTATAAATTGTCAATATTATTATTATTATTATTTATTATTATTATTATTAATTATGATTGTAATTTATCATTAATAATTACAGAGTGAAGGAGAAATAGAGGAGACACCAGCTGAACTCTTGTACCAAGTCCTTTATCCCTCCCTGCCCCAGTACATGGCTAGTCATCATTAATAATAATAATAAACATAACGCATTATAATAATTTATTCATGATCACTTCAATGGTTCTTAAAATTTCATTGGAATAATAATAAATGTGTAATATTAACATTAATATTATTACATTAGTAAATTTAATAATTATTAAATACAATAATATTTAGTATTCATGGGATATTTTAATTAACAATAAACTTGATCAAACAACCATATTTGCATATTTTAAACTCTCGTTTCTGATTGGTCGATACTGGCTGTTACAGATAGCACTCCTGAAGATCCTATTGGCTGCTGCTCCGACCTCGAAAGCCAAGACTGAGTCGGTGAACATCCTCTCAGACCTCATGCCCAGAGAAATGCCGTATGACCTTCAGAAGTAAGTCGACCAGTGCTGATAATGATCCTACTGGTGGTGGTGGTGATGATGATGATTACGAGAAGCGAATCTGTCTCTCGATACTTTTGATATACTTTACAAGATAGTCAAATGAAAATATTACGATTGTGATAGTCATTCGACTAGATACGATTAGCTACGTCCATTTGTCCTATGCTTCTGTGGTTCAACTGCACGAATGCAATTATTGCATTTAATAATTATTAGTAATTGTAAGATATAATATAACTATAATAAATTTGAATATTACATTATTTACTATTATATTTTTTTACATTATACAATATTTATTATTATCATCATCATCACCACCATTTACTCCAGGGGTGGTCAGTCAGTGTTGTACTCGATGAAGCTTGGAATCGACGCGAACCGACACAAGGAGGTCATCGTCAAGTCGATATCCAGTCTCATCCTCATCCTCCTCAAGCACTTCAAACTCAACCACATCTATCAGGTGATGATGATGATGATGATGATGGTGATGGTGGTGATGATTATGAAGTTGATGTTACTTTGTAAATAGTTTTATATCCCTAGTGAATTTAATAACTAAGTGATGCGTTATAATGTTTAACATGTGATGATGATGATGATGGTCTGTACGATTCTTAATGTTATCGGCAATACAAAGTCTGATAACCATTCATGATGAAGAGTTTTACTCACCCCTTCAATTTCCGTCTCCAGTTCGAGTACATGAGTCAACACCTGGTCTTTGCCAACTGCATTCCACTCATCCTCAAGTTCTTCAACCAGAACATCACCTCCCACGTTTGCGCCAAAAACAGGTGACTTATTACTTTTTTGCTGATCTTGACGGATGATAAAAAATGGTAAAACGGCGATGGCAGAGATTATCGTGAAGGTGTTGCAACTCTCTCACAGCTGATGAGCTATTACAAGTGATATCGACTTATAAACTAACACCGGTAATGACAATTAATAAGTGAACACACAGGTAATAGCAAGTAATAAATTAGTACAGGTAACATCATTTAATAAGCTAATACAATAATAATTAACAATTCCTTTTCTCCTACAACAGCATCTCCATCATCGACTATCCCTCGTGCGTCATCGGGGACCAGCATGAGATAACTGCCGAAACACTGGTAAGTGAGTGTGAGTGAGTGCGAGAATGAGTGAGTGAGAGAGTGAGTGAATGAGTGAGCACGAGAGTGAGTGAGTGAGAGTGAATGCATCGAAATCAGAATGCGATGCATGATGATAGTGATTGTCACCGACATCTAGCTCTCGAATCACCCAACATAACCGACCGCCCGTATTGCTGTGATCATTTCCGCTCCATGGTTGGCCGTTAATCGTTATCATAACCAGACATTGTAGCATAAATTAACGTGAGTTATTGTCACACCCTTTCCGTGTCAATTTGTTTCTGTCACCGTCTGCCATTTGGCAGAATTATGTCTAGTTGTTGTTGTCTTCATTGTCATAGCAACTTCCATCCCCTCTTTCCAGGAGTCTGGTGACAACCAGGAGTATTGTTGGAGGAATCTGTTCGCGTGCATCAACCTCCTGCGCATCCTCAACAAACTCACCAAGTGGAAGCATTCCAGGACCATGGTTTGAAGAATAATAATAATAATATTAATAAAACAATTAATTTTAATTGTCAAATTAAAAAATTGTTGGTGCTTTTATTATTAATATTATTACTATTGCTACCGTAATTATTAATATCGCTATTATTATTATTATTATTATTATTATTATTGTTGTTGTTGTTATAATTTTTTTACTACTATTATTATTATTATTATCATTATTATTAACAACAATCCTTCATCTCAGATGCTCGTCGTGTTCAAGTCAGCTCCGATCCTGAAGAGAACGTTGAAAGTTCGCCAGCCGATGATGCAACTGTACGTCCTGAAACTGCTCAAGATCCAAACCAAGTACCTCGGCAGGCAGTGGAGGAAGAGCAACATGAAGACGCTCTCTGCCATCTACCAGAAGGTCAGGCACAGGCTGACGGACGACTGGGCTTACGGGAACGGTGAGTGATAATTTCGTTTTGTCTTTTTATTTTTTATTTTAATAACGATTGATGGTTAACGATTAATGATCGGTTATGTGATAATAATATTATTAATATTTCCGATGTTGGTGTAAATAATGGAATAGTTTTTAACGTCTACGGATGCGATCAGTTGTGCGACGTAACATGAGGTCTCCGCCTGTTTGTCACTGTCGTTACATTCAACTCAGAATCCTATCAATATGACCATTAAACTAATTATCATTGTAATTAAGCTAATTATAATTGTGATTAAACTAATTATGTTTGTGATTAAACTAATTATTATTGTAATTAAACTAATTATAATTGTAGTATTTATCCCCTCACCAGACATGGATGCCAGACCTTGGGACTTCCAGGCTGAGGAATGCTCCCTCAGAGCTTGCGTCGAGAGGTTCAATTCCAGACGATACCAGCAGCATCAAAGTTCGAGCTCCCAGCAGCAGCAGCAGTCGGACACCGGGATAGCCGTGGTGGGCCTGGGTTCGACCGCGGGGGGCAGCATGGGGCCAAACCAGTCCTCTGCGGTCGGAGCTTCCATCCTGTACGACTTCTCGCCCGTCGACAACCGATTGCAGAGCGTCCTCGGTCGTAAGGTGGAGCTGAGCAAGGAGTTCAAGGACAACTACGAGGAGTGGCTGGAAAGGGAGGTCTTCCTCAACAAGATCGACTGGTCGAAGCTACTCACCTCCACTCAGAACAGCAACAAGAGGGTCTGAACTGGGCTGGGCTGGGTTGGGACGATGACCCGTGACCGAGCTCCCCTAGAGGATTCTTGGAGTTTGGAGTCGTCTTGTTGTTGATGCCTTTGATGTTGTTGTCGTTGTGGATTGGACTTGGATGGGTGGATGTATTTCTGAGTGTGGATTTGAAATTTTGTTGAAGAAAATTAAATGGTTTATGCCTTGATGTTGTTTTGGGGCACGGATTTGTAGTGGTTAGTGTTTTAGTGTTTTAGTCGGATATTTGTGCCATGTAATTTGGCTTACTGTTGGGGAGTTTTTTTTTAAATTTAGAAAAATTTTATTCAATAAAATCACATTTGACAGAATGATTTAAACCGCAATTTCAATGGTTATCCTTATCAAATCAGAAGATTTGAACACAGCACACGTCACAGACTCTTGATTTTATATAGGCAAGTGTAAATTACAGTTTTGGAGATTTTGAACAATGCGTTACGATGGTTGTGCGTGCTCCGATTGTTTTCTATTCTAGGATTTTTCAGGTGAATTTACAAACAACTTAACTTTTGGAGTATATATTTTGGAGTCATATAATAGTAATTTAGAAGTTCAGTATTAATATATTTGAGTCTTTTGAGGAAGTGTAAATATCTTATTTGTGGTATATAGTAGAATAAAACGAGCAGGATTATATTAATATATTTATTAACTGAATAATATTTTTCACGGCAGGCCCATAATTTTAAGGATCTACATTTTATCGATCCAAAGGACTAAAACTTAATAATTAAAATAATTCCAACATTTTCTTTGAGCTTTTTGAATAAAGTTGACGTGAAAATTTCACATCTAATCAATTCAGGGATCATAATTGCACCAAGGAAAAGTAGTGATTAATTTAATTCTATATTTCTGACTATGACAAAAGTCTGAAACGAAATGTTTTTGAACATTTGAAGTTCGATGCAGATTTTACACAAATTTCATTTTATTAAAATAATTAAAATTAATTTAATTAATTATAAATATTTTATAATTTTCCAACCTTCTACTTGTGACGTGTATTTAACATTTCAAAAACATTGACTTTGACTTTCAGTAGCAGTCGTATTGCTAGTAATGCTTTCATCAGCGTATGGTATAGCTAGTGATTTTTATTTTTAACAATCAGAATGAATTACACTATTCAATATTCTCAAAGATGAATTGAACAGATACCAAGAAAGTTTATTACTTAATTGTACCTATTTATATTTTTCAATAAATATAGTAAAAATCAATCAATTGGTCAATCAGCGCAAAAGGGATGGAATACAAATGATAATGAAACAAATAAAAATGAGATCATTCGAAATATTCATAGTATATCCAAAATATTCAATTATGTATTCAAAATACTTGATATTGATTTTTCAAAATTTTTAACAATTACTGACCAGTCAGCGATCTACTTTTCATTGCTCGATGTTGATGTATTTTATTTTTGCTGTGGCCGGTCGTATTAGTGGCTATTAGCCCTTCGATCGGAAGAATAAATGAATAAATAAAATAAATATCCAATTATGTATTCGAAATATTCAAAGATGTATTGTTATGTTGTTGAGTGTTGCTGAGAGAAATTTCATTCCGGGTTGGAGGCACATTGAACAAATCAGATTTGCGAGGCATTTCAATATCGTCGGGTCTATGTTCTCCAAAAAGTCTTTTACACTGCATACGTGCATATGGACCTATTAACCTCGGCTAGGGTTGAACTTAGTATAAAACTATTATCAGACCAGATCATCACCTGTCAGCAACGTGAAACAATCATCTGAAAATTTTGTACTGAAAATGTCATTTGTCGTAGCAGTTGAATGGCTTGACGCATGACAATTTGACACTTAATCAATTCAGAAAGAGATCATAATTGCACCAAGTCTTGTCACACTTAGCGTGAAATGCGATGGTCTATAATATTCTGAATTGTTTTTATTCGATTTCGAATTTATTGAAAAGTGAATCTCCTGTAAACTGGTAAAGTGGTTGTGAATAGTTAATCGTAGCCTTAAATCAAATTTAATTGATTAGACACTGATTAGATCATCAAAATTAACTAAATATCCGTTACAACAGTTACGGAGTTACAGGCAATTTTTCGCTATGAAATATTTGACTTTTAATGTTTTCAAATTTTATAACTTTTAACAAAAAAAATTTCGAATGGATCTTTCTTGATCGAATATTCGGTTGTTGAAGTGATTTTGATGCAATTGAAAGCAAGAGTGTGATTTAAGAAGGTCCATAATACACAATGTTTAAGGCAAGAAAAATTTATTTATTCATTTATTTATTTGATTATAGTCCGTTGCATAAGAAAAATTCAAAATACTGTGATATATATGCCAGATGTGTGCCCGTTCTGGAGTTCAGCGAGACAATACTGGTTTGTTTTTTGCACGAATTCTTCAACTATATTAGTTAGAGTATAACTGGCAACTTTATAGATTAGTTTAGAATTCATTACTAGCTCCTATTAAAATCTACCAAACTAATCAGAAATATTTTTCAATGTAGCTACAGGCTCACAAATCCAAGCATTTTTTGCACAACAATACCGAAATTTTGATTTTATCAAAGTTTTTCTAAATATTATTTATTGCATAAAAAACAAAAAAAAAAACAAACAAAAAAACAAACAGTAGTTGCAATTAAATTGCAGTCCATTTAAAAATCATTATATCCGTTTTCTCTCCATGATTTGAATGTAAAATAATATCCTAATTTCAGTAATACTTTTGTTGGATATCAATATTCATGCTTAATTAACTCGCTCGGTTGTAATCTATTAAGTTTACAAAAAAAGTTTTACTGAAAAACGTAATAACTAAAATCCAGGTAAATAGTAATATAAATTAACAGATCGATAAGTTAAAGCATCCGATAGAATTAAAGTTATCGATAAAATTCTGTTGAATTCAACAATTTCGCTTTAAAAAGGCAAACAGACTTAAATTACATTTTTTGAAAATTTCTTAATAATTAATAAAGTTAAAATTTTCAGTAATTTGAGCAAAATTTGTAGAACCTATTCATATTTTCGCTTTCATCGGACTGCCCAAATAAGGCGATCATTATTAATGATTTAAAACATTGTTTTATTGCAACAACACGTTGCCATAAGCAACTGTGTCAAATAAAAGAAGAGAACTTAAATCCGTTAAGATATAGCTGATACAACTCTGAGTATTTCTAATACTCTTTGTGTTGATCCTTCTGTATTTTGTAACGTAGTCTGATTTATATATTATAAATTATATTCCTGGGACAATGACAATAAACTGTCTTAAAGCTTGGTTTTTAGCCATACCAATTATATTTGCTGAACCTTGCAAATCTGCTCTCTTCCAAAGAGCAAAAGTGTTTGAAACCAATGCTTGTGCGATTCCAACAACAAACAACTATCCAGTAAAGACCTGGCCAAAAGCTGATAATTTGACATCATCCTCAATCACCAAGGAAATGAAAGAATGTAGTTTCTTTTGTCTCCGGAATCCAAATTGCCTGATTTATCAAGTTGTGCGATTAGAAGATGGACGAGGATTCTGCAACTTATATGAACGGATTATAGAAATGGTGGACGTTGATGCAAGCGTATGCAAATCTTTCGTGAAGAGAGGTTATTTAGTCATTATAAATTCTAATTCACAAGTTGAAATGAGAAATTTTCTAAATTTTATGAAAATTAATTTGATTTTCTTAACGTTTCATTAATCCATGATCAGTAAATGTGTAATATTTATATTGGTCATATTTGATGAGTTTATGTGGAATGTCTTGTATTAATAATTTTTCAAGAAAAGCCACTCGATTGCATAATTCGTTGGAACTCCATAAATTTCAAAACAAGAACCAACGTGGAAGGATTCAGGGTTGAAAAGGCGGACAAATCCTGGTCCATCTACAACAACTCACGTGGCATTCACATCATTGGATTGAACCCAACCACTTGCCAACCTTACAGCCACAATGTTTTCGATACTGTGGCTTCAGCTAGCGAAAGGAACAGATTCATCCTCTCAAGTGATTCCCAAGTTTCAAATGGATCTGTCGTCATCGGATATGCGGTTGGAAATTTCTATGACCCTTCTCTAAAGACCTACCTTTACAAAAAATACTCAGTCACAATTTTATCCACTGGTGCTCTGGCATTCATTTGCAATAAAGGCACAGCTTATTGTAGCACTGAGATTTTTTGGTATCAACCTGTTTTCACCACATTCGTTATGGGTAATAATTGTTTAATGCTATCGAGAATATAAAGTATGTACTTATACACATTAAGTATGAACTTATACAGTAACTTTCCAAGTAAACGTTAACTCGCAAGTATTAGGTATGGTCTATGTCGTGAAATTTAATGTTATTGTTTTGTTAGGGCTGCACAAGTTAAGGATTATTTGATCCATTAATCATTACAATTCTTAAGCATTATATTATAAAGTTCATTTGTCATTTAAATGCATTTACAAGAAATTGTAAATGAAATTTGAAACTCTAAATCAGTACAATGATGATTCAGTGGCCCTATGTTTCAGCTGATGTTAAGTACTATCCAACTGTGAAACTCAATCCTGATGATGGAATATTTATGAAGTCAATAAGTTATATCATAAAGCGTTTAAACAAAACCAGATAAGGTTGGATGTGATTGTTTGTTTAAAATTTTGAAATTTAAGAATAAATAAAGATGATCCAAAGTAACTTTATAATTTTATTAATATTAATTACGATGTAAATCGAAGGTATTGAAATTGTTTAATTTTTTATATTTTTTTAGACGAAAACCTGAAAATGGCAAAAAATCTGTCACGAAATATTGAGAACTTCATTGATTTTTCAGATTTTGCAATATTTGCATTTTATCGAGATAATAATTATAATTAATCGATTGGTTACTTTTCAAGTTTCTATTTGTGACGTATTTTAACAATAATTTAGTCAATAATTGATTTTGGCATTCAGTACCAGTCACATTGCTTAATTTATTTTAATAGTTTAGCTAGTGTGGTCTTGTTAGTGATTTTCAATCTTTCATCGCTTCGCTTGAATGCATTTTTCTTTTAAATTTTCTTTAAAATGAATTAAGTGGACAACAAGAAATGTTTTATTGATCAATTAAATTCAAGATCAAAATAAATCTTATTCAAATAAGTTTGTAATAAAATACATTTTGAAAACTCATTTTGTCGCATATCAATATTCATGCTTAATTAACTCTCTCGTTTGCATCCCTGTAACCTGTTGTCAAAACAAAAAATAATTAACGAAATTAAAGTAACATTTTTGTAATTCAGTCCAAGCTGACATATTTCCAAGCAAAAACAAACCAGAATAATTTTAAATATTTTTCATTTAACTTGAATGGTTTACCTATTCGATAGATAAAGCAATTGTTCCATGCTTAAAAAAATCAGTAACACTTTTGTCGGATATCAATGTTCATGCTTAATTAACTCGCTCGGTTGCAATCCTGTAACCTATTAAGCTTACAAAAAAAAAAGGTTTATAAAAAAAAATCATAATTACTAAAAGCGAGGTAACTTTTCATTTGTCATTTAAATGCATTTAAAAAAATTCTAAATGCAATTTGAAACTCTAAATCAGTACGATGATGCTTCCGAGGCCTCTGACATTTTTATCATAGCCTTAGCTCTTTCATGACTCGATGTATCGATTTGGTCTAGGAGCGTGTGGGCCAACTTTACAACCAAACCTCTTCCTCCAATTTAAAACAGAGTTAATGTTACCTGTAATCCGCTCTCATCTAGATCTTTCGCTAGGTCAGAGTATTTCACTGTTTTAAAACATATAGATTGGGGTGCTCCTCAATTGTTATTGGCATGCTGTTGGATATCAAACTCTAACTTCCTTTCTTGAACAGAGGAACCACTATTGCATCTTTCCAATCACTTGGTATTATCCCTGAGTCAAAGGGTTTTACACCTGTCATATTACAATGACAAGCACTGCATCTAGTGGGTGATGGCATGTAGTATTTATCACATTTAACACTGGTTAACGCGGGGTTGAAATGCAGGCAGATCGTAATTTAATGGAATTAATTAATCGAATAACATAATCTATTAATCGAATAATAAAATTTATTCAGTATCATCCTTAACTCTTATAATTTATTGTAAAACGAGTTAATGAATACAAATCTCTGATTGTGTATCATATAGATCCCATTAATGGATTTATGTTTCAGCTGATGTTAAGAACAGTCCAATTTTGCCTCTTATTACCGATGAAGGAACATTTATGGAATTCTTCAGTCGTATCTTAAAACTAGATAAGGTTAGATGTTATTTTTTCGTTGAAGTTTTGAAATGTATGAAAAAATAAAGATGATCCAAAGTAACTTTATAATCTTATTATTATTAATTACGATGTAAATCGAAAGTATTGAAATTGTTTTTTTATTTTGTTTTATTTCTTAGACGAAAATCTGAAAATGGCACAAAATCTGTCACGAAATATTGAGAACTTTATTGATTTTTCAGATTTTGCAATATTTGCATTTTATTGAAATAATAATTATCATTATTCGATTGATAACTTTTTAAGTTTCTTCTTGCGACATGTATTTTAACAACAATTTAGTCAATCATTGACTTTGGCATTCAGTAGCAGTCACATTGCTTAATTTATTTTAATAGTTTTAGCTAGTCTGGTCTTGTTAGTGATTTTCAATCTTTCATCGCTTCGCTTGAATGCATTTTTCTTTTAAATTTTCTCGAAAATTTTTGAATAAATATAACCTAAAAGTATTTGGTCAATCATTGCAAAAAAAAATAGGTTACAAATGAAAATTTAAGAATTAAATATCCAAGAAGGAGATAGTGTGAAAGAATATGGGTTTTCATCAAATTTGAAATGAAGGAAATTTCCGAGAAGGGAAAAAATTAGGTCTATTCTAAAAAAATCAGTCTTTTTTCACAAAATTTGCAGTCTGAACTGCTTGCAAAACTCAAAATGCTTGGTGTAATAAGTTATAAGATCAACAGACGGATTTGAATTCTGCCATTGTTACGAACAAATTTTATCCAATTCGATATTTGTAAGTGCGAAAGTGTGCCAGTCTTTTATGAAGAGATGTCAGTTACATCTGTTCTTTTATATAAATGCACATCGCTCTTGAATCAGATTGTTATGCTGACAAAAATATCATTGTAATTATTCTTAAATTATCTATTTTTAGACATATTAATTATTTAATCATTTTGTAATTTTTATTTTACATTTTTATAAAATGTTAGCTTCAGCTAGCGAAAGGAACAAGTTTTTGACTTCGATATATAACTTTGACTTTTACATCCTTACACCCTTAAAAGTTAGTGCAATTTTTGATTTATTTTATCTAATGAGGTTATTTTTTATTTTTGTATTTTCATTTTTATTCGCATAACTAAATATATTTAAAATGTTTAATGGACACCCCCAAATTTGGCTCACCAAATCACCAATTAATGCTGCTCTTTTCCGTAGACCACAGTTTTGATTAAATAAATACAAATATAAAAAAACCAGCTGTAAAGTAAGAAAGTATTTTATATTAAAGTTTTTAAAACTATCAGAATTTAATGTGAAACAATTCGAATTTTAAAAATGGTTAATAGGTTATTTTCTTCGCCGACCAAATTTCAACACTATAATTATAAAATAATGTGGTAAAAATAATAAAGTTTACTTCAGTATGTGTCAGATCGCCATCAGGCATCAATTACGCACGGAAAGCGTAGTCGTCAATAACATAACATCGCAAAGACACATCCAGAAGTTCCAGACGCTCAAATCCTCTCTTTTATTATTTAGTTCTAATAACTGAATATTTATTTATTTAAGCTAATAATTAAAGTGGCGAAAGCATCCATAGCAGGATTTAAAAGGCACTGTTGCAATCGAAAACAATCAGTTCTACAGTCGAGCAAGCTAGATTTTAAAAGAAATTTTAGATGTTAATGGGAAGGTTAAATAAATGAGTTTTAAGGTTGTTTTTAAACAACATCAAAGTTTCGGACGATCTGACATGAGACGGGAGATCGTTCCACGCCCGCGGTCCACATGCATGAAAGGATCTGTGTCCTTAGTGCACGCGGCTGGTCTTTGAGGCCATTGTAGAGCGAATTATGGTGGAATAAAACGAACAGGATTATATTACATCAATGTATATGTTAACGGAGTAATAATTTACGCGACAGACCTATAATTTTTAGAATCTACATTTTATCGATCTGGAAGGCTTTTAAAACTGAATAATGAAAAACATTTCCAACATAGCTCGCATCAAAATGTACAAAAAGGGAGCTGCCACAACAAATTGAGTCAAAAATAAGCTTTTGTTGTCCCAACGCGTTGCCATCACCAACTTTCTCAAAATTCAGATCCGAATAAATAAAGCTAAAACTCTGAATTAAAGAATTCCAATTATTATAAGACATTCTTGCCAATTTCTACATTAACAAACGCAGTTATTTAGCATCATAACAAAAAAATGAAAAGTAATAAATTATTCGTCTTATGTGTAATGAATAATGAAACAACTGGTAATATTCACAACCTACAACGTATATTTCCTGAAAATACAAACAAAAAGAGAATTTCAAATATGGCATTCATACAATAGCTCGAATGAAAATGACCAACTTAAGCTGTCTTACAAAGGTGATAAAATAATGTTTGCATTGTCCTGATGCGTTGCCATCAGCAACATTGTCAAATAAACAGAAATCCTATAAAATGTAGCTATTAGTTTGAGCTACAGAAATTCTAACATTCTACTTTGAATCTATTCATATTTGTATTTATATTATATTCTCCATAAAAATGGTAGAAAGTTATCTTGGACCTTGCATTGTAGCCATAACAATATTATTTGCTCAGCCAAGCAAATCTGCTCTTTTCCAAAGAGCAAAGCTATTTGAAACCAATGCTTGTTTGTTTCCATCAAAAAACTATCCAGTAAAGACCTGGCCAAATGCTGATAAGTTGACATCATCCTCAATCACCAAGGAAATGAAGAAATGTAGTTTCTTTTGTCTCCAGGATCCAAAATGTCTGGTCTATCAAGTTGTGCGATTAAAAGATGGTCGAGGATTCTGCCACATATATCAACAGTTTAAATCTATGCTGTTCGTTGATGCAAGCATATGCAAATCTTTCGTGAAGAAAGGTTGTTACTTTGGTCAATTTGAATTCTAATTCATAAGTGGAAGCGATTGATGTACTGTTTTTTGTTTAACTTTTTATTAATCCATGGTCAGAAACGGTGTAATATTTATATTTGTCATATTTGATGAGTTTAAGTGGAATGTCTTGTATTAATCATTTTTCAAGAAAAGAAACCCGATTGCATAATTCGTTGGAACCCATTAAATTTCAAAACGAAGACTATAACGAACGGATTCAGGGTTGAAAAGACGGACAAATCTTGGTCCATCTACAACAACTCACGTGGCATTCACATCATTGGATTGAACCCAACCACTTGCCAACCTTACAGCCACAATGTTTTCGATACTGTGGCTTCAGTTAGCGAAAGGAACAGATTCACCCTCTCAAGTGACTCCCAAGTTTCAAAGGGATCTTTCTTGATCGGATATTCAGTTGGAAATTTTTATCATTCCACTATTGTTTACTATCTTACTGACAGGTATAAAGTATGGTATACAAATACTGATTCTCATTCTCTGGCTTTCATTTGCATCAAAGACACTTCAAACAATTGTATTTATCAAGAAAGTTGGTATCCCAGTGAATTCATTGCATACGCGATCGGTAAGACTAAATAACTCATTTTCCGTAATTGAAATATCAAATTAATATTAATATTATCCGTGTTACAGTTTATTTTTAGATACACTACTATTTAATTTATTGTGAATACATTTTTACCACAGCTGAAAATAAGGCTGATCCCGTATTTACACTTCTTCCTGACGACGGACAATTTCTTTTATTTTACACTACTCACGTGGTAATTTCTTAAAATGCATACCTTTCATGAACTAGTCAAATTGGATTAAATTATTTATTACTTTGATTCAAGTGTTAATGTGATTAGAATGATTTATTAGTAATTAATTAATTGTTACAACAATTTTCTTAATATCATGAAAATTTGTTTACTTGCACTTATAATATTTTCGTTAATAAATGTATTCATTTGAATTTATTTTGATAGAATTAGCTCGCCATTTTAAGGAGTTTTTCAACGATTGCAGTTTTTTACGAATGTTAAAACTTTGTCGTTAATAATGTCTGTTTTTTGTTTGTTAACTACATTTGCAAACATATATTTGCAAGAGGAAAAATTTATAGTTTGTTTTTTTTAAAGAGTCTCGAATATGTCGATAATATTTGCGATGAAGAACTGAAGTAATTGGTGTCAAAATCGTAGCTGCCATGTTTTAATTGGAAATGATTTGCATCTTAATTAACATTTTTACTTCTAAATATTGTAAGTATTTTTCATAAAATAAAAATCGTATGTTTTAATTGCCATGTTTTAATTGGAAATGATTTGCATCTTAATTAACATTTTTACTTCTAAATATTGTAAGTATTTTTCATAAAACTTTTCTTCAATCAGCGATTGTCAATTTTTGACCTTATCTTTTGGATTGATTTTGCTTGATTTGATTTTGTATTGTCCATTGCAAAGACTAGATTAGAACGATAATATCGTCGCCGCTTTTCAAACTGTTTAAATACAAGAATGTAATTGAAAATTTGTAATAATTTACGAAATGAATTTACTACAGATAATTCACAAAGACAAAATTCAAAATCATAATAAAACCTATTTAATTAATTATTTAAGTATGAAATAAAAGACATTTGAAAAAAAATTCATTCATGCATACTTTTGTCGGATATCGATATTCCTGCTTAATTCACTCGTTCGGTTGCATTCCTGTAACGATACATACCTAATGTTAATGACAGTAAAGCTTTTAGCCATAACAATTATGTTTGCTGAACCATGCAAACCTGCTCTTTCCTTAAAACTGCTTCAAACCAGTGCTTGTTTGCAATATGCGAATATCCAACAAAGATCTGGCCATATGAGGATAATTTGACATCATCCACAACGAATGTAGTTTATTTCACATCATTGGATTGAACTTAGCCACTTGTCAACTTTACAGCCACAATGTTTTCGATAATGAGGATTCTGTTAGCGTTGGTAAAAGATTCATTCTCTCAAGTCATTTCCTAACTTCGAATGGATCTTTCTTGATCGAATATCTGGTCGTTGAAGTGCCTTTGATGCAAATGAAAGCAAGAGTGTGATTTTAAAAAGGTCCATAATGCATAATGTTTAAATCAGGAAAAATTCAAAATACTGTGATATATAAGCCAGATATTCTAGGGTTCAGTTATATTTTCTAAATATTAATTATTGGTAAAAAAATCAAAAAAACAATCAATTAAATTGCTGTCCATTTATCCCAAAAATTAGGTCATTATATCCGTTTTCTCTCCATGATTTGAATGTAAAATAGTAACCTAATGACCTCTATTTATTTTAACCAACTCTTTCTAAATGGAAACTTTATTTTTGTATTGTCTGATTTAAAAATTTAAGATTTTCTATTCATTTTCGGGGCCATGTTTATTTTTTGGGTGGAGTTCATTTTAACCAATCAAACCGATGAGACAAACGACAGACTCTTGATTTTGTATACCGTGCGATTAATAAGTCTCCGTCTCTAAAACTAAAATAAAACAACAGTATGAACAAACAAATGTATTGAGTTACTTTAATGCACAACAAAACAGTGAGAATAACAGTAAGAACAAATGAAAGCACATTAAAGGACATTAATAAGATATAAAGTATATTAATCAGTAAATAATAATTTGAAGCACATGATCTTTACTACCCATAGCTTAAATTTCATGGAAAATAAAATATCAAAAAAAAATTTCAAACGTGGCATTCATTCAATAGCTCGAATCAAAATGATCAACTTAGGCTGTCATACAAAAGCGTCAAAATGACATTTTTATTGTTCCAACGAGTTGCCATCAGCAACGTTGTCAAATAAACATAAATACCATGAAACAACGCTAAAACTTTCATCTGCAAAAATTTTAATATTCTACTTTGAATCTATTCAGTTATCTTGGGCCTTACATTATAGCCATAACAATATTACTTGCTCAGCCAAGGTTGGAGATTTTTATCATTCCATTGTTGTTTCCTACTTTGGTATCAGGTATGGTATTGTATATGGAATTTCTTATTCATATTCTCTGGTTTTCATTTCATATTATTATTTTATTATTTTGTTTATTTTATTTATTAATTTTTATAATATTATTTATTGCATAAAAAACAAAAACAAAAACAAACAATTAAATTGCATTCCTTTTAAAAATTCAGTCATTATATCCGTTTTCTCTCCATGATTTGAATGTAATTCTTATTCATATTCTCTGGTTTTCATTTCATATTATTATTTTATTTATTTATTTATTTTATTCATTAATTTTTATAATATTATTTATTGCATAAAAAACAAAAACAAACAATTAAATTGCATTCCTTTTAAAAATTCAGTCATTATATCCGTTTTCTCTCCATGATTTGAATGTAAAATAGTAACCTAATTTCAGTAATACTGTTGTCGGATATCGATATTCATGCTTAATTAACTCGCTCGGTTGTAATCTATTAAGTCGACAAAAAAAGTTTTACTAAAAAACGTAATAACTAAAATCCAGGTAAATAATAATATAAATTAACAGAATAACGATAAGTTAAAGCAGCCAATAGAGTTAAAGTTATCGATGAAATTCTGTTGAATGCAACAATTTCGTATTAAAAAGGCAAACGGACTTAAATTATATTATTTGAAAGTTTAGTAATAATTAATGAAGTTGAAAATTTCAGTAATTTAAGAAAAATTTGTAGAACCTATTCATATCTTCATTTGCACCGGAATGCCCAAATGAGGCGATCATTATTAATGATTTAAAACATTGTTTTATTTCATCAACACGTTGCCATAAGCAACTGTGTCAAATAAAAGAAGAGAACTTAAATCCGTTAAGATATAGCTGATAAAACTCTGAGTATTTCTATTACTCTTTGTGTTGATCCTTCTGTATTTTTTAAGTAGTCTGATTTATATAATATAAATTATATAATAAATAATATAAATTTATATAATATAAAATATATTCCTGGGACAATGACAGTAAACTGTCTTAAAGCCTGGTTTTTAGCCTTACCAATTATATTTGCTGAACCTCGCAAATCTGCTCTCTTCCAAAGAGCAAAATTGTTTGAAACCAATGCTTGTTTGATTCCACTAAGCAACTATCCAGTAAAGACCTGGCCAAATGCTGATAAGTTGACATCATCCTCAATCACCAAGGAAATGAAGGAATGTAGTTTCTTTTGTCTCCAGGATCCAAAATGCCTGATTTATCAAGTTGTGCGATTAAAAGATGGACGAGGATTCTGCCACATATATCAACAGTTTACAGATATGGTGGACGTTGATGCAAGCATATGCAAATCTTTCGTGAAGAGAGGTTATTACTTTAGTCATTATAAATTCCAATTCACAAGTTGAAATGAGAAATTTTCTAAATTTTATGAAAATTAATTTGATTTTCTTAACGTTTCATTAATCCATGATCAGTAGCTGTGTAGTAATTACATTTATTATGGTGCTTTTAAGTGGAATGTTTTATATTAATCATTTTTCAAGAAAAGCAACTTGATTGCACAATTCGTTGGAACCCCATAAACTACAAAACAAGGTACAACATGGTAGGATTCAGAGTTGAAAAGGCGGACAAATCCTGGTCCATCCACAACAACTCACGTGGCATTCACATCATTGGATTGAACTCAACCACTTGCCAACCTTACAGCCACAATGTTTTCGATATTGTGGCTTCAGCTAGCGAAAGGAAGAGATTCAGTCTCTCAAGTGATTCCCTAGTTTTAAAGGGATCTTTCGTCATCGGATATTCGGTTGGAGATTTCTTTGACCGTTCTCTAGAGATCTACCTTATCAAAACATGTACAGTCACATATAATTCCAATTGTGCTCTGGCATTCATTTGCCTTAAAGGCACTTCAGCTTATTGTAGGACACAGAATGTTTGGAATCCAGCTGGTTTCACCACATTCGTTATGGGTAATAATTGTTTAATGCTATCAAGAATATAAAGTATGTACTTATACACGTTAAGTATGAACTTATACAGTAACTTTCCAAGTAAACGTTAACTCACAAGTATTAGGTATGGTATATGTCGTGAAATTTAATGTTATTGTTTTGTTAGGGCTGCACAAGTTAAGGATTATTTGATCCAGTAATCATTACAATTCTTAAGCATTATATTATAAAGTTCATTTGTCATGCATTTAAAAAAAATTGTAAATCAAATTTGAAACTCTAAATCAGTACGATGCTGCTTCCGTGGCCTCTGACATTTTTATCATAGCCTTAGCTCTTTCATGACTCGATAAATTGATTTGGTCTAGGAACGTGTGGGCCAACTTTACAACCAGACCTCCTCCTCTAATTTAAAACTGAGTTAATGTTATCTGTAATCCGCTCTCATCTAGATCTTTCGCTAGGTCAGAGTATTTCACTGTTTTAAAATATATAGATTGGGGTGCTCCTCAATTATTATTGGCGTGCTTTTGGATATCAAACTCTAACTTCCTTTCTTGAACAGAGGAACCACTATTGCATCTTTCCAATCACTTGGTATTATCCCTGAGTCAAAGGGTTTTACACCTGTCATATTACAATGACAAGCACTGCATCTAGTGTCGGGTGATGGCATGTAGTATTTATCACATTTAACACTGGTTAACGCATGTTTGAAGTGCAGGCAGATCGTAATTAACTGGAATTAATTAATCGAATAACATAATCTATTAATCGAATAATAAAATTTATTCGGTATCATCCTTAACTCTTATAATTTATTGTAAAACGATTTAATGAATACAAATCTCTGATTGTGTAATTTATAGAACACATAAATTTATTTATGTTTCAGCTGAGGTTAAGAACGGTCCAATTGTGCCTCTCATTCCAGATGGCGGAACATTTATGAACTCATTCAGTCGTTACTTAGGCGGTCAAAGCAAAACCAGATAAGGTTAGATGTGATTGTTTGGTTGAAGTTTCAAAATGTAGGAAAAAATAAAGATGATCCAAAGTAACTTTATACTTTTATTAATATTAATTACGATATAAATCGAATGTATTGAAATTGTTTAATTTTTTTTATTTTTTTAGACGAAAATCTGAAAATGGCAAAAAAAAATCTGTCACGAAATATTGAAAACTTCATTGATTTTTCAAATTTTGCATTATTTGCATTTTATTGAAATAATTAATATTATTAATTAATTGATAACTTTTCCAGTTTCTTCTTGTGACACTTCTGTTTTAACAATAATTTAGTCAATCATTGACTTTGGCATTCAGTAGCATTCAGTCATATTGCTTAATTCATTTTAACAGATTAGCTAGTGTGGTCTTGTTAGTGATTTTCAATCTTTCATCGCTTCGCTGGAATGCATTTTTCTTTTAAATTTTATCAAAAATGAATTAAGCAGACAACAAGAAAAGTTTCAATGATCAATCAATTGTATTTATTTATATTTTGTGAATAAATATAATCTAAAGGTATTTGGTCAATCATTGCAAAAAATGGTTTACAAATGAAAATTTAAGAATTAAATATCCAAGAAGGAGATAGTGTGCAAGAATATGGGTTTTCATCAAATTTGAAATGAAGGAAATTTCCGAGAAGGGAAAAAATCAGGTTTATTAAAAAAAAATCCCTCTTTTTTCACAAAATTTGCGATTTTGCTTTTAATTATGCGGGTTTGTAAATGTATTTAATATCATTATTTAATCTAGGCAAAAATTTATTTATTATAAATTTATTTAATATCATTATATAAAACTACAAATAAAAATTTTAACTACTTTAAATTATAACAATAGCGGAAACACATGGCTATGGGCATTTAATGGATAGCTTTAATAAAATTAGGTTTCCGCTCATGTTATGAAATGTCCACTAGTTCTTCTCGCTCATGATATCTGGAAATTTATGAAAGTCTACTTTGTCTGTACCTAAGAGGTTAAGGTAAAAACAGATAAAATTAGATGCTGTAATTGTTAAATTACGAAATGTAGAAAGAAATTGAAGCATTGAAATTAATTAATTTTATTTTATTTTGTTAGATTGACAATCTGAGGATGGCAAAAGTCTGAAACGAAATATTTTTTAACTTCATTGAATTCGATGCAGCTTTTACACTTATTGTCCTTAATTGGCCTAAAAAAGCCTTTTGACTCAGAGATAATACCAAGAGATTGGAAAGATGCAATAGTGGTTCCTCTGTTCGAGAAGGAAGTTGGAGTTTGCAGGCCATTATTTTATTAAAATAATTACAATTAATTTAATTAATTATAAACATTTGATACTTTTCCAACTTTCTACTTGTGAAGTGTATTTAACATTTCAATGACATTGACTTTGACCTTCAGTAGCAGTCGTATTGCTAGCAATGCTATCATCGGCGTATGGTCTAGGGTGGGCAAACTTTTTGACTCGAGGGCCGCAATGGGTTCATATATTGGACCCGGGGGCCGGACCAAGAGTAGATGGACAGTGTGTATGTGTGAATTAATATAAATTAAATTTACATTTGTAACATTAAATTTTTAAATTAATTTAAGGTAGAAAAGCATAAAAAGAGTTATTTTACAAAACTTTTATGCAATCTAACCCTAACCCTAACCCATAAGCGGATCCATTCGGAGCCTAAAAATGCGGACCGATTTCCCCTAAAAACAGATATCCCTAAAAATATTACGAATCAAAGATTTACTTTTACTCATTTTAGGCGGAGCTTAAATTGTTTTGGGGTGGAGCTTTATTAAAAGGGAGCATCTCATTAAAATGTGTGCGTCCGTCTCGAACGGTTTTACCAAAAGGTCTAGACACAGCCTGAGGTGAATAAATGAATAAATTATCTACCTGCTCCGCGGACCGGATTGATACGGCCCGCGGGCCATAGTTTGCCCATTGCTCTAGACTCTAGCTAGTGATTTTTATTTTTAACAATCAAATAAGGAATTACACTATTCAATATTCTCAAAGATGAATTGAACAGATACCAAGAAAGTTTATTACTTAATTGTACCTTTTTATATTTTTGAATAAATATAATACAAATCAATCAATTGGTATATCAGCGCAAAAATGATGGAGTACAAATGATAATGGAACAAACGAAAATGAGATCATTCGAAATATTCATCGTATATTCAAAATATTCAATTATGCATTCAAAATATTCAATTATGCATTCAAAATATTCTATTACGTATTCAAAATATTCAATTATGCATTCAAAATATCCAATTATGTATTCAAAATATCAAATTATGCATTCAAAATATTCAATGATATATTGTTATGTTGTTGAGTGTTGCTGAGAGAAATTTCATTCCGAATTGGAGGCACTTTGAACAAATCAGATTTGCGAAGCATTTCAATAGCGCTGGGCTATGTTCTTCAAAAAATCTTTTACACTGGAATGTAAAACATACCTATTAACCTCGGCTAGAGTTGAACTTAGTTTAAAACTATTATCAGACCAGATCGTCACCTGTCAGCATCGTGAATCATAATCTGAAAATTTCGCGCTGAAAATGTCATTTGTCGTAGCAGTTGAATGGTTCGACGCGTTGAAGAGTTGACAATTTGACATTTAATCAATTCATAATTGCACCAAGTAGTCTTGTGACATTTAGGGTGAAGCGAGGTGGTCTATAATATCATTACGAATTTATTGAAAAGTGAATCTCGTGTAAACTGGTAAAGTGGTTATGTATAGTTAAATCAGATGTAATTTATTAAACAGTGTAATATCATCAAAATTAACTAAATATTCATTACAACAGTTACGGAGTTACAGGCAATTTTTCGCTATTAAATATTTGACTTTTAATATTTTCAAATTTTATAACTTTTAAACAAAAAAAATCAATTTATAAAGGTACAAGCAGTTTATTGACAGAGTTTATGCCATTTATACTTTGAACATATAATGATTTATCATATTTCAAAATGAGTTTAGCGGTGATTAAGTTCAAAAATTTAATTCAGATTTTTAAATTAAATTAAATTCAATAAAGACAAAATTTAAAATCATAATTAAACTTATTTAAATAAGTATACATTAAAAGACATTTTGAAAAAAAAATCATTCAGACATACTTTTGTCGGATATCATTCATGTTTAATTAACTCGCTCGGTTGTAATCTATTAAGTTTACAAAAAGTTTTACAAAAAAAACGTAATAACTAAAATCTAGGTAAATAGTAATATAAATTAACAGATCGATAAAAGATTTTCCAAAGAGCAAAATTGTTTGAAACCAATGCTTGTGCGATTCCAACAACAAACAACTATCCAGTAAAGACCTGGCCAAAAGCTGATAAGTTGATATCATCCTCAATCACCAAGGAAATGAAGGAATGTAGTTTCTTTTGTCTCCAGGATCCAAAATGCCTGATTTATCAAGTTGTGCGATTAAAAGATGGACGAGGATTTTGCCACATATATCAAAAGTTTGCCGCAATGCTGGAAGTTGATGGAAGCATATGCAAATCTTTCGTGAAGAGAGGTTATTTAGTCATTATAAATTCTAATTCACAATGAGAAATTTTCTAAATTTTATGAAAATTAATTTGATTTTGTTATCGTTTCATTAATTCATGATCAGTAACTGTGTAGTAATTACAATTATCATGGTGCTTTTAAATGGAATGTCTTGTACTAATAATTTTTCAAGAAAAGAAACTCGATTGCATAATTCGGTGGAACCCAATAAATTTCAAAACGAGGACTAACTTGGGCGGATTCAGAGTTGAAAGGGCGGACAAATCTTGGTCCATCCACAACAACTCACGTGGCATTCACATCATTGGATTGAACTCAACCACTTGCCAACCTTACAGCCACAATGTTTTCGATACTGTGGCTTCAACTAGCGAAAAGAACAGATTCGTTTTACTAAGAACAGATCGTGTCTTACCAACCTACTTGAGTTTTTTGAAGAAATTTATGAGTGGGTTGATCATGACAAGGCTGTAGATGTAGTGTACCTAGACTTCGCAAAAGCATTTGACAAGGTGCCCCATCAAAGGCTTCAAAAAAAGCTCGGTGCATGTGGGATTAAAGGCAAACTATTACATTGGTTTACAAACTGGTTGACAGATAGGAGACAGAAGGTAGGCATAGGAGGAATTTATTCAGAGTGGCAACCAGTACTTAGCGGCGTCCCACAAGGATCGGTGCTTGGACCTGTACTGTTCTGCATATATAAATGATCTGGATGATGGCATAAGATCTAAGTTATCTAAGTTTGCTGACGACACTAAAGTAGCAAGAAGTGTCAGCAAGCAAGAAGATGTAGATACACTTCAGGAAGATCTTAACAAGTTATTCAAATGGGCAGAAGATTGGCAGATGCTTTTCAACGTAAGCAAATGCTCCATTATGCATATGGGATGCAAAAACACGAAAGTCGAATATGCATTTGGAGGAAGCATTCTGAAGCAGTCAAATCAGGAAAGAGATCTGGGGGTAATAATGCAGAACAATGGAAAAGCATCTCTACAGTGCATGGAAGTTGCTAAAAAAGCAAACAGAGTACTTGGAATGATAAAGAGAACAGTAGTAAGCAGGAACAAGGATGTAATACTGAGATTGTATAAGGCATTAGTAAGGCCACACCTTGAGTACTGTGTGCAAGTATGGAACCCTCATTTGAGGAAGGATGTAGAGATGTTGGAAAGAGTACAAAGAAGGGCAACCAGGATGATAGATGGTTTTGGAAAGCTTAGTTACGAGGAAAGATTAAATAGATGTAAATTAACGACTCTGGAAAAGAGAAGAAATAGAGGGGACCTCATCGAGGCATTCAAAATTTTATCGGGAAGGGAGGCCTTTTGCCTGAACAGTTTTTTCGAAGCCACAAAAAGTGTTTCTACTAGAGGGCACGATTGTAAATTATACAGGAAGGCTTCGGGAAACTTGAAAAACAATTATTTCAGTTCAAGGGTGGTTTCCTTATGGAATAAACTAGATAAGGAAACCATCCATGCTGACACAATAGATAAATTCAAAATTTATTTAAGTAAATTCGGATATTAGGACTAAAAAGAGTGGTTATTACACAGATCCAGGTCTTCTTAACCACTATAAATAATTGTTATGTTATGTTATGTTATGTTATTCACCCTTTCCAGTGGCTCCCAAGTTTCAACTGGATCTTTCGTGATCGGATATTCGGTTGGAGATTTCTATGACCCTTCTCTAAAGATCTACCTTGGGAACACATACGCAGTGATGTATTTTTCCAATAGTTCTCTGGCATTCATTTGTGTTAAAGGTACTGTAGCTTATTGTAGGAATCAGGGCTCTTGGTTTCCAGATGGTTTCACCACATTCGTTATGGGTAATAAATGTTTAATGCTATCAAGAATATAAAGTATGTACTTATACACATTAAGTATGAACTTATACATTAACTTTCCAAGTAAACGTTAACTCACAAGTATTAGGTATGGTCTATGTCGTGAAATTTAATGTATAAGTATGTACTTATACACATTAAGTATGAACTTATACATTAACTTTCCAAGTAAACGTTAACTCACAAGTATTAGGTATGGTCTATGTCGTGAAATTTAATGTTGTTGTTTTGTTATTCAGTATCATCCTTTACTTTATTGTAAAACGAGATAATAAATACAAATCTCAGATTGTATATCTTATAGATCCCATAAATGGATTTATGTTTCAGCTGAGGTTAAGAACAGTCCAATTGTGCCTCTCGTTCCTGATGGCGGAACATTTATGAACTTATTCAACGAACTTGTCATAAGCCGTTTATGCACAACCAGATAAGGCTGGATGTGATTGTTTGGTTGAAGTTTTGAAATGTAGGAAAAAATAAAGATGATCAAAAATTACTTTATAACTTTATTAATATTAATTACAATGTAAATCGAAGGTATTGAAATTTTTTAATTTTGTTTTATTTTTTTAGACGAAAATCTGAAAATGGCAAAAAATCTGTCACGAAATATTGAGAACTTCATTGATTTTTCAGATTTTGCAATATTTGCATTTTATTGAAATAATAATTATCATTAATCAATTGATAACTATTCACGTTTCTACTTGTGACACTTGTGTTTTAACAATAATTTAGTCAATAATTGACTTTGGCCTTCATTATCAGTCATATTGCTTAATTTATTTTAATAGTTTAGCTAGTATGGTCTTGTTAGTGATTTTCAATCTTTCATCGCTTCGCTGGAATGCATTTTTCTTTTAAATTTTATCAAAAATGAATTAAGCAGACAACAAGAAAAGTTTCAATGATCAATCAATTGTATTTATTTATATTTTGTGAATAAATATAATCTAAAGGTATTTGGTCAATCATTGCAAAAAATAGTTTACAAATAAAAATTTAAGAATTAAATATCCAAGAAGGAGATAGTGTGAAAGAATATGGGTTTTCATCAAATTTGAAATGAAGGAAATTTCCGAGAAGGGAAAAAATCAGGTTTATTAAAAAAAAATCCCTCTTTTTTCACAAAATTTGCGATTTTGCTTTTAATTATGCGGGTTTGTAAATGTATTTAATATCATTATTTAATCTAGGCAAAAATTTATTTATTATAAATTTATTTAATATCATTATATAAAACTACAAATAAAAATTTTAACTACTTTAAATTATAACAATAGCGGAACCACGTGGCCATGGACATTTAATGGATAGCTTTAATAAAATTAGGTTTCCGCTCATGTTATGAAATGTCCACTAGTTCTTCTCGCTCCTGATAACTGGAAATTTATGAAGGTCTACTTTGTCTCTACCTAAGAGGTTAAGGTAAAATAGATAGTGTGAAAGAATTTGGGTTTTCATCAAATTTGAAATAAATTAAATTTCCGAGAAGGGAAAAAATCAGGTTTATTCTAAAGAAAATCAGTCTTTTTTTCACAAAATTTGCAGTCTGAACTGCTTGCAAAACTCAAAATGCTTGGTGTATTAACTTATAAGATCAACAGACGGGTTTGCATTCTGCCATTATTACGAACAAATTTTATCCAATTCGATCTTTGTAAGTGCGAAAGTTTGCCAGTCTTTTATGAAGAGATGTCAGTTACATCTGTTCTTTTATATAAATGCATATCGCTCTTGAATCAGATTGTTATGTTGACAAAAATATCATTGTAATTATTCTTAAATTATCTACTTTTAGAAATATTAATTATTTAATTATTTTGTAATTTTTATTTTACATTTTGTAATTTTTATTTTACATTTTGTAATTTTTATTTTACATTTTTATAAAATGTTAGCTTCAGCTAGCGAAAGGAACAAGTATTTAACTTCGATATATAACTTTGACTTTTACACCCTTACACCCATAAAAGTTAGTGCAATTTTTGATTTATTTTATCTAATGAGGTTATTCTTCATTTTTATTCGCATAACTAAATAAATTTAAAATGTTTAATGAACACCCCCAAATTTGGCTCACCAAATCACCAATTGATGCTGCTCTTTTCCGTAGACCGCGTTTCGATTAAATAAATACAAATATAAAAAAACGAGCTGTAAAGTAAAAAAGTAATTTGGATTAACATTTTTAAACAACCATAATTTAATGTGAAAAAATTTGAATTTTAAAAATGGTTAATAGATTATTTTCTTCGCCGACCAAATTTCGACACTATAATTATAGAATAACGAGTTAAAAATAATAAAGTTTACTTCAATATGTGTCAGATCGCCCACAGGCGTCAATTACGCATGGAAAGCGTATTCTTCAATGACATAATATCGCAAAGGCACATCCTGAAGTTCCAAACACTCAAATCCTCTTCTTGATTGTTCGGTTCTAACAACTGAATATTTATTTATTTAAGCTAATATTTAAAGTGCCGAAAGCATCCATGGCAGGATTTAAAAGGCAGTGTTGCAATCAAAAACAATCAGTTCTACAGTCGAGCAAGCTAGATTTTAAAAGAAATTTTAGATGTTTATGGGAAGGTTAAATAAATGAGTATTAAAGTTGTTTTTAAACAACATCAAAGTTTCAGACGATCTGACATGAGACGGGAGATCGTTCCACGTCCGCGGTCCACATGCATGAAAGGATCTGTGTCCTTAGTGCACGCGCCTGGTCTTTGAGGCAATTGTAGAGCGAATTATGGTGGAATAAAACGAACAGGATTATATTACATCAATGTATTTGTTAACGGAGTACCCGACAGTCCTATAATTTTTAGAATCTACATTTTATTGATCGGGAAGACTTTTAAAACTGAATAATGAAAAACATTTCCAACATCGCTCGCATCAGAATGTACAAATGGAGCTGCCACAACAAATTGAGTCAAAAATACGCATTTGTTGTCCCAACGCGTTGCCATCACCAACTTTCTCAAAATTCAGATCCGAATAAATAAAACTAAAACTCCGAACAAAAGAATTCTAATTATTATAAGACATTCTTGCCAATTTCTACGTTAACAAACGCATTTATTTAGCATCATAACAAAAAAATGAAAAGTAATAAATTATTCGTCTTATGTGTAACATTGGTAATGAATAATAAAACAACTGGTAATATTCACAACCTAAAACGTATATTTCCTGAAAATACAAACAAAAAGAGAATTTCAAATATGGCATTCATACAATAGCTCGAATGAAAATGACCAACTTAAGCTGTCTTACAAAGGTGATAAAATAATGTTTGCATTGTCACGATGCGTTGCCATCAGCAACATTGTCAAATAAACAGAAATCTTATAAAATGTAGCTATTAGTTTGAGCTACAGAAATTCTAATATTCTACTTTGAATCTATTCATATTTATATTATATTCTCCATAAAAATGGTAGCCAGTTATCTTGGGCCTTGCATTGTAGCCATAACAATATTATTTGCTCAGCCAAGCAAATCTGCTCTCTTCCAAAAAGCAAAGCTATTTGAAACCAATGCTTGTTTGTTTTCATCAAAAAACTATCCAGTAAAGACCTGGCCAAATGCTGATAAGTTGACATCATCCTCAATCACCAAGGAAATGAAAGAATGTAGTTTTCTTTTGTTGGAGGCACTTTGAACAATTCAGATTTGCGAAGCATTTCAACATCCTCGGGTCTAAGTTCTTTAAAAAGTCTTTTACACTGGAATGTAAAGCATACGTGCATATGGACCTATTAACCTCGGCTAGAGTTGAACTTAGTATAAAACTATTATCAGACCAGATCGTCACCTGTCAGCATCGTGAATCATAATCTGAAAATTTCGCACTGAAAATGTCATTTGTCGTAGCAGTTGAATGGTTCGACGCGTTGAAGAGTTGACAATTTGACATTTAATCAATTCATAATTGCACCAAGTAGTCTTGTGACATTTAGGGTGAAGCGAGGTGGTCTATAATATCATTTCGAATTTATTGAAAAGTGAATCTCGTGCAAACTGGTAAAGTGGTTATGTATAGTTAAATCAGATTTAATTTATTAAACACTGTGATAACAACTTAAATCGCTTGAACATCGCCGTTTAATAGCTGACCTCTGCTTGACGCTTGACAATTTGACACTTAATCAATTCAGAAAGAGATCATAATTGCACCAAGTCTTGTCACACTTAGCGTGAAATGCGATGGTCTATAATATTCTGAATTGTTTTTATTCGATTTCGAATTTATTGAAAAGTGAATCTCCTGTAAACTGGTAAAGTGGTTGTGAATAGTTAATCGTAGCCTTAAATCAAATTTAATTGATTAGACACTGATTAGATCATCAAAATTAACTAAATAGTGATGATGATGATGATAATAATAATAATTAATGTTACAACATTATTGAGAAAAGAGTAATCAAATTTGGTAAAGATATATGAGACAATTTGACATTTAATCAATTCAGAAAGAGATCATAATTGCACCTAGTAATCTTGTGACTTAGCGTGAAGTGAAATAATATCATGCAGTGTTTTTATTCGAATTTATTGAAAAGTGAATCTCATGTAAACTGGTAAAGTGGTCGTGTAAAGTTAAATCAGCTTTAATTGATTAAACACTGTGATATCATCAAAATTAACTAAATATTCATTACAACAGTTACGGAGTTACAGGCAATTTTTCGCTATTGAATATTTGACTTTTAATATTTTCAAATTTTATAACTTTTAACAAAAAAATCAATTTATATGGGTTCAAGCAGTTTATTGACAGAGTTTATGCCATTTGTACTTTGAACATATAATGATTTATCATATTTTAAAATGAGTTTAGCGGTGATTAAATTCAAAAATTTAATTAAGATTTTTAAATTAAATTCAATAAAGACAAAATTTAAAATCATAATAAAACTTATTTAAATAAGTATACATTAAAAGACATTTTGAAAAAAATCATTCAGACATACTTTTGTCGGATATCAATATACCTGCTTAATTAACTCGCTCGGTTGCATTCCTACAATGATACATATCTAATGTTAATGACAGTAAAGCTTTTAGCCATAACAATTATGTTTGCTGAACCATGCAAATCTGTTCTTTCCTTAAAACTGCTTCAAACCAGTGCTTGTTTCCAATACGCGATTATCCTGCAAAGATCTGGCCATATGAGGATAATTTGACATCATCCTCAATCATCAAGGTGATGAACGAATGTAGTTTGTTTCACATCATTGGATTGGATTTAGCCATTTGCTAACTTTACAGCCACAATGTTTTCGATACTGAGGATTCTGTTAGCGTTGGGAAAAGATTCATTCTCTCAAGTCATTTCCTAATTTCGAATGGATCTTTCTTGATCGAATATTCGGTTGTTGAAGTGATTTTGATGCAATTGAAAGCAAGAGTGTGATTTAAGAAGGTCCATAATACACAATGTTTAAGGCAAGAAAAAATTTATTTATTTATTTATTTATTTGATTATAGTCCGTTGCATAAGAAAAATTCAAAATACTGTGATATATATGCCAGATGTGTGCCCGTTCTGGAGTTCAGCGAGACAATACTGGTTTGTTTTTTGCACGAATTCTTCAACTATATTAGTTAGAGTATACTGGCAACTTTATAGATTAGTTTAGAATTCATTACTAGCTCCTATTAAAATCTACCAAACTAATCAGAAATATTTTTCAATGTCGCTACAGGCTCACAAATCCAAGCATTTTTTGCACAACAATTCCGAAATTTTGATTTTATCAAAGTTTTTCTAAATATTATTTATTGCATAAAAAAAAACAAAAAAACAAACAGTAGTTGCAATTAAATTGCAGTCCATTTAAAAATTCAGTCATTATATCCGTTTTCTCTCCATGATTTGAATGTAAAATAATATCCTAATTTCAGTAATACTTTTGTTGGATATCAATATTCATGCTTAATTAACTCGCTCGGTTGTAATCTATTAAGTTTACAAAAAAAGTTTTACTGAAAAACGTAATAACTAAAATCCAGCTAAATAGTAATATAAATTAACAGATCGATAAGTTAAAGCATCCAATAGAATTAAAGTTATCGATAAAATTCTGTTGAATGCAACAATTTCGCTTTAAAAAGGCAAACAGACTTAAATTACATTTTTTGAAAATTTCTTAATAATTAATAAAGTTAAAATTTTCAGTAGTTTGAGCAAAATCTGAAGAACCTATTCATATTTTCGCTTTCATCGGAATGCCCAAATAAGGCGATCATTATTAATGATTTAAAACATTGTTTTATTGCAACAACACGTTGCCATAAGCAACTGTGTCATATAAAAGAAGAGAACTTAAATCCGTTAAGATATAGCTGATACAACTCTGAGTATTTCTATTACTCTTTGTGTTGATCCTTCTGTATTTTTTAAAGTAGTTTGATTTATATAATATAAATTATATAATAAATAATATAAATTTATATATTATAAATTATATTCTTGGGAAAATGACAGTAAACTGTCTTAAAGCATGGTTTTTAGCCATACCAATTATATTTGCTGAACCTTGCAAATCTGCTCTCTTCCAAAGACCAAAATTGTTTGAAACCAATGCTTGTTTGTATCCATTAAGAAACAACTATCCAGTAAAGACCTGGCCAAATGCTGATAATTTGACATCATCTTCAATCACCAAGGAAATGAAGGAATGTAGTTTCTTTTGTCTCCAGGATCCAAAATGCCTGGTTTATCAAGTTGTGCGATCAAAAGATGGACGAGGATTCTGCAACATATATCAACAGTGTAATGAAATGTTTGAGGTTGATGCAAGCATATGCATATCTTTCGTGAAGAGAGGTTGTTATTATAAATTCTAATTCACAAGTTGAAATGAGAAATTTTCTAAATTTTATGAAAATTAATTTGATTTTCTTAACGTTTTCAGTAACTGTGTAATATTTATATTTGTCATATTTGATGAGTTTAAGTGGAATGTCTTGTATTAATAATTTTTCAAGAAAAGCCACTTGATTGCATAATTCGTTGGAACCCAATAAATTTCAAAACTAAAAAGGAAGGATACAGAGTTGAAAGGGTGGACAAATCCTGGTCCATCCACAACAACTCACGTGGCATTCACATCATTGGATTGAACTCAACCACTTGCCAACCTTACAGCCACAATGTTTTCGATACTGTGGCTTCAGCTAGCGAAAGGAACAGATTCATCCTCTCAAGTGATTCCCAAGTTTCAAATGGATCTGTCATCATCGGATATTCGGTTGGAAATTTCTATGACCCTTCTCTACAGGCCTACTTTAAGAAAAAATACTCAGGCACACTTTCATCCTATGGTGCTCTGGCATTCATTTGCGTTAAAGGCACAGCTTATTGTATGGTGGAGGATTATTGGGATAAAAATGTTTTCACCGTATTCGTTACGGGTAATATTTGTTTTATGCTATCAAGAGTATAAAGTATGTACTTATACACTTTAAGTATGAACTTATACATTAACTTTCCAAGTAAACGTTAACTCACAAGTATTAGGTATGTTATATGTCGTGAAATTTAATGTTATTGTTTTGTTAGGGCTGCACAAGTTAAGGATTATTTGATCCATTAATCATTACAATTTTTAAGCATTATATTATAAAGTTCATTTGTCATTTAAATGCATTTACAAGAAATTGTAAATGAAATTTGAAACTCTAAATCAGTACAATGATGCTTCCATGGCCTCTGACATTTTTATCACAGACTTAGCTCTTTCATGGCTCGATAAATCGATTTGGTCTAGGAACGTGTGGGCCAACTTTGCAACCAGACCTCTTCCTCCAATTTAAAACAGAGTTAATGTTACCTGTAATCCGCTCTCAATTATTATTGGCGTGCTGTTGGATATCAAACTATAACTTCCTTTCTTGAACAGAGGAACCACTATTGCATCTTTCCAATCACTTGGTATTATCTCTGAGTCAAAGGGCTTTACACGTGTCATAATACAATGACAAGCACTGCATCTAGTGTCGGGTGATGGCATGTAGTATTTATCACATTTAACACTGGTTAACGCAGGGTTGAAGTGCAGGCAAATCGTAATTAACTGGAATTAATTAATCGAATAACATAATCTATTAATCGAATAATAAAATTTATTCATTATCATCCTTAACTCTTATAATTTATTGTAAAACGAGTTAATGAATACAAATCTCTGATTGTGTAATTTATAGATCACATAAATGGATTTATGTTTCAGCTGAGGTTAAGAACAGACCAATTGGGTTTCTCTTTCCTGATGACGGAGAACTTTTTCGGTGATATGATAAGGCGTTTAAGCAAAACCAGATAAGGTTGGATGTGATTGTTTGTTTAAAGTTTTGAAATTTAGGAAAAACTAAAGATGATACAAAGTAACTTTATTATTTTATTACTATTAATTACAATGTAAATCGAAGGTATTGAAATTGTTTAATTTTTTTTATTTTTTTAGACGAAAACCTGAAAATGGCAAAAAAATCTGTCACGAAATATTGTGAACTTCATTGATTTTTCAAATTTTGCAATATTTGCATTTTATTAAAATAATTAATATTATTAATTAATTGATAACTTTTCAAGTTCCTATTTGTGACGTATTTTAACAATAATTTAGTCAATCATTGACTTTGGCATTCAGTAGCAGTCATTATGCTTAATTCATTTTAATAGTTTAGCTAGTGTGGTCTTGTTAGTGATTTTCAATCTTTCATCGCTTCGCTTGAATGCATTTTTCTTTTAAATTTTCTCTAAAATGAATTAAGTGGACAACAAGAAATGTTTTATTGATCAATTAATTGTATTTATTTACATTTTTTGAATAAATATCACCTAAAGATATTTGGTCAATCATTGCAAAAAATATGTTACAAACGAAAATTTAAAAATTGAATATCCAAGAAGGAGATAGTGTGAAAGAATATGTGTTTTCATCAAATTTGAAATGAAGGAAATTTCCGAGAAGGGAAAAATCAGGTTTATTAAAAAAAATCCGTCTATTTTTCACAAAATTTGCGATTTTGCTTTTAATTATGCGGGTTTGTAAATGTATTTAATATCATTATTTAATCTAGGCAAAAATTTATTTATTATAAATTTATTTAATATCATTATATAAAACTACAAATAAAAATTTTAACTACTTTAAACTATTACAATAGCGGAACCACATGGCTATGGACATTTAATAGATAGCTTCAATGAAACTATTTTCACGAAATAAACACGCAGACGAATTTAACACGCGGACGAATATAACACGCAATTTTTCCAATTTATGTAAAAAATTACTTATAAAACACGCAAACGATTATAACACGCACCAATAGACGTCTTTTTTTCTTTTGGCTAAAGTAATTTAACATTTAAATTAAAATTATATATTTTAAAATATTTTAATTGAAGCAGTTTCTAATATATAAAACAATCAAATATAAAAGTTGTAAAAAAATCTTCCGTTGTGAGCGGCCGATGCTTGAAGTGATAAATACAGTAATATATAGATAGAAGTGCTCTTGATTGAAATATAGATCAAAATCATCTTAGTCATGCAACGGACTATAATCAAATAAATAAATAGATTGAAATATCGAGGCGTAAAGAAAGTGGCTGGTAAACGTAACTCGTAAGCTGTAACCTACAAGCTTCAAGTCATTTCTAGAGCAAAAGGCAAAGGTAACCGAGCAGCTGCTCGAGAGTTCAACGTTAATGAAGTGTCGGTTCGCGAATGAAGAAAGAAGGAATGATTGCTTGAGAAACTGAACCTGAGAAAACGTGCATGCCTTGGCCAAAATGCGAAATGGCCAAAGTTAAAGTCTGATCTAAAGCTATGGATCTTGGAACAAAGGAAGAGATAGCTTTTGACATTCCCGCTAGTGAAAGCATCTGGCGCCAGAACTGTGGCAATAACAACAAGTGGTTACGAACGGACATGTTTCACAGTCTTGGATGCTCTGCGGCTGGCGCCAAGTCAAAACCAATATTGATTTTCAAGGGACAATGCGAAAAATTGTCAGCATGAAGCTCTGGATTCAGAAATGTTCTCAAAAGAGGGGATTCTTTTCAAAGTTGATCATGAATGCAATGACTGCTCATAAAGAGAAGTCAGTTAAGAAGATGCTCAACTTAAGCGAATGTCACATTGCAATCATCCCGGGTGGTCTATCATCCAAACGGCAACTACAAATCGTTGAGAAATTGACAGATCTGAGAGGGAGGAATAGATGCAGAATGGTACACACACTCACACACCGTCTGGACGAAACAGGAAGGCCTTGTATTCCGAGGTATGCACGTGGGTTGCACGAGCATGGGACAAAGTATCTCCTGATTTGATTCTGAGTGGCTTTAGAAATGCTGGCATTAAGTCTACAGGAAAGGAGTAAAGTGACCACCCGGACTTTGAACTAGCCTGCGATCCGGCAAGAGCCGAAAATGAATATGAAGACTGTTCGACTTTTGACGGGTTTGAAGGCTTAGCTGATGATGAGGAATAATTATTGGTCTTATGATTGATTTTTTGAATGTCTGCTAATAAATTGTTTAAAAACTTCAAAGAACTGGTTAACTGATTCATGAGCTCGCTCCAATTGACCAAAATTGGTCACGAGTCGCTTCGATATTGCGTTCTCTCTTCAATTCTTCCTCAAAACTATTTTATCTTAAGATTTGCATCAACTTCCTACTTTGGAATGCATATTGTTTACGCATAATAATTTGCAAGAAAAAAGTGAAGCAATATTTCAAAGGACGGTAACGAACTCGTTAACCAATTCCACCCCGCAAAGAGTCCGCTTAACAAGTCTCTGTGTCCCATAACTCCCTAAATATGGAAATCACATATTTTAAATGTACAAATCTTAAGAGACATTTTTGAATATTTGAGATCAATTCTTGGAGTAGATGATGAAGTAAATCAGATGCATCATGCTGTGAGACACAGCTTCACTGTGAAGGTATGGCATTGTTGAGGTTCAAACAGTGCATCAACTATAACATAAAAGTGTGGCCAAAAGCTGCATATAATTTATACCATCCAATGGGTTTCATGATTTTCCCTTATAGCAATGTAGAAAATCAAGTGACTCATCACCAGAAAAAGCCAAAGCAGTGGTGGTAATTCATTAAATTACCAATTTGAATCTTCATAATGAGTTCCAAAAGAATGGGCTAAAACTTCCATTTTGTTTTCCAATAAAGACTGCAAAAGACTGATAACTGACACTATTACCAAAATTGTATCTATTTTGTTCCATGCTTTTGAGAAGTGTTCAAAGAGTTTTTATAGCAAGACCATTAAGAGATTGAAGACATTTGCTACAATAAGTCCATGCATGTGATGTTTGACTATTAAAATATTAAATAACACCAACCAAAGCTGTCTGAACCACCAGTGCTGAAAAAAAACATTGTCACACAAACTGAAAATATTAGCTCCAATTATAATTATGAGTAACAAAGAGTTGAAAAATTATGATGAAAAATTCATAAAATAGTACAACATCCTACAAGTTTTCCTATAGTTACCATCAATTAATTTATGTTAATTTCAAGTTGACGTCATAAATTCGAGAGCTGGACAATGCCAATGATTAGCGTGAATGTTTTGTCACATGCTTCTGTAAGCATATATCGAAAGTTTCTTAATGCAATGCACTAACGCCCAATCAATTATAAACTATTTAAAATTAAAAATATAGTCTAAAGCTTTTACAAAAACAATCAACAATCTGTGCTATCATTGAAATGTTTTTATTTTTTGTTGGTCGGAAATCAAATTCATGTAAATTTAATCTAGCATAACACGCATACGATTATAGCACGCATAGGGGGGTGCGTGGTAAGTAAAATCGAACATAACACGCGTGTAATATGGGTGAAAATACGGTAGTTCTTCTCGCTCCTGATAACTGGCAATTTATGTAGGTCAAAATGAGTTTAGCGGTGATTAAATTAAAAAATTTAATTCAGATTTTTAAATTAAATTCAGTTCAATTAAAGACAAAATTCAGTTCAATTAAAGACAAAATTCAAAATCATAATAAAACTTATTTAAATGAGTATGCATTAAAAGACATTTTGAAAAAAAATCATTCAAACATACTTTTAACATCGGATATTAAAATTCCTGCTTAATTCACTCCTTAATTCCTGCTAAATATTTTATATTCTAAGATTTTGTCAGATGAATTTAAAAACAGCTTAACTTTTGGAGTATATGTTTGGGATCATGTAATAGTGATTTAAAAGTTCAATATTGATCATTGAGATTTTTTAGGAGATGTAAATATCTTATTTGTGTAATGGTAGAATAAAAGGAACAGGATTATATTAAACCAATGTATATGTTAACGGAGTAATATTTTACCTGACTGACCTATAATTTTTAAAATCTACATTTTATCGATCCGGAAGACTTTTAAAACTGCATAAAGAAAGACATTTCCAACATCGCTCGCATCAAAATGTACAAAAAGGGAGATGCCACAACAAATTGAGTCAAAAATACGCTTTTGTTGTCCCAACGCGTTGCCATCACCAACTTTCTCAAAATTTAGATCCGAATAAATAAAGCTAAAACTCTGAATTAAAGAATTCCAATTATTATAAGACATTCTTGCCAATTTCTACATTAACAAACGCATTTATTTAGCTTCATAAAAAAAAAAGAAAAGTAATAAATTATTCGTCTTATGGGTAACATTTCTAATGAATTTGAAACAACTGGTAATATTCACAACCTAGAACGTATATTTCCTGAAAATACAAACAAAAAGAGAATTTCAAATATGGCATTCATACAATAGCTTGAATGAAAAGGATCAACTTAAGCTGTCTTACAAAGGTGATAAAGTAATGTTTGCATTGTCCTGATGCGTTGCCATCAGCAACATTGTCAAATAAACATAAATCCTATAAAATGTAGCTATAAGTTTGAGCTACAAAAAGTCTAATATTCTAATTTTAATCTATTCAAATTTATATTATATTCTCCATGAAAATGGTAGCCAGTTATTTTGGCCCTTGCATTGTAGCAATGACAATATTACTTGCTCAGCCAAGCAAATCTGCTCTCTTCCAAAAAGCAAAGCTATTTGAAACCAATGTTTGTTTGTTCCCATCAAGAATCTATCTGGCAAAGACCTGGCCAAATGCTGATAATTTGACATCATCCTCAATCACCAAGGAAATGAAGAAATCTAGTTTCTTTTGTCTCCAGGATCCAAAATGCCTGGTTTATCAAGTTGTGCGATTAAAAGATGGTCGAGGATTCTGCCACATATATCAAAAGTTTAACACTATGCTGTTCGTTGATGCAAGCATATGCAAATCTTTCGTGAAGAGAGGTTATTACTTTAGTCAATTTGAATTCTAATTCATAAGTTGAAATTTACAGATTTAACGTTTAACGTTTCATTAATCTACGTTCAGTAACGGTGTAAGATTTATATTTGTGATATTTGATGAGTTTAAGTGGAATGTCTTGTATTAATAATTTTTCAAGAAAAACCACTCGATTGCATAATTCGTTGGAACCCCATAAATTTCAAAACAAGGACCAACATGGAAGGATTCAGGGTTGAAAAGGCTGACAAATCCTGGTCCATCCACAACAACTCACGAGGCATTCACATCATTGGATTGAACTCAACCACATGTCAACCTTACAGCCACGATGTTTTCGATACTGTGGCTTCAGCTAGCGAAAGGAACAGATTCACCCTCTCAAGTGACTCTCAAGTTTCAACTGGATCTTTCTTGATCGGATATTCGGTTGGAGATTTTTATCATTTCACTGTTGGTTCCTTCCTTGATAGCAGGTATGATGTTGTATATCGAGCTTCTTATTCATATTCTCTGGCTTTCATTTGCATCAAAGGCACTTCAATAAAGTGTATATATCAAGATAGTTGGTTTCTCAATGGATTCATTACATACGTGATCGGTAAGACTAAATAACTCCTTTTCCGTAATTGAAATATCAAATTAATATTATTAATATTATCCGTGTTACAGTTTATTTTTAAATACACTACTATTTAACATTGTGAATACATTTTTACCACAGCTGAAAGTAAGAATGAACCCATTTTTTCACTTCTTCCGGACAACGGACAATTTCTTAGATATTACACTACGAGCGTGATAATTTTTTAAAATGCACAACTTTCATGAACTTTGATTCTAGTGTTAATGTAATTAGAATGATTTATTAGTAATTAATTAATTGTTACAACAATTTTCTTAATATGGTAAATTTTTTTTTTACTTAATCTTGTAATATTTACGTTAATTCATTTGAATTTGTTTTGATAGAATTAGCTTGCCATTTTAAGGAGTTTTTCAACGCTTGCAGTTTTTTTCAGAATGTTAAAACTTTGTCGTTAAAAATGTCTGTTTTTTGTTTTTTAACCACATTTGCTAACATATATTTGCAAGAGGAAAAATTTATAGTTTGATTTTTCAAAGAGCTTCGAAAATGTCGATAATATTTGCGATGAAGAACTGAAGTAATTGATGTCAAAATCGTAGCTGCCGTGTTTTAATTGGAAATGATTTGCATCTTAATTAACATTTTTACTTCTGTGGCAACAAAATAGATTTGTTTGGAATTCATTACTAGCTCCTATTAAAAGCCATCAAACCAATCAGAAATATTTTTAAATGTCGTTACGGGCTCTCGAATCCAAATATTTTTTTGCACGACAATGCCGAAATTTTGGTTTTATCAAAGTTTTTCCAAACATTAATTATTGGAAAAAAATCAAAAAACAATCACTTAAATTGCGGTCCATTTAACCCAAAAATTAGGTCATTATATCAGTTTTCTCCCCATGATTTGAATGTAAAATAGTTACATAAAGTAATAGTTTGTCACAATGCTGGACGTTGATGCAAGCATATGCAAATCTTTCGTGAAGAGAGGTTATTTAGTCATTATAAATTCTAATTCACAAGTTGAAATGAGAAATTTTCTAAATTTTATGAAAATTAATTTGATTTTCTTAACGTTTCATTAATCCATGATAAGAAACTGTGTAATAATTACATTTATCATGATGCTTTTAAATGGTTTATTAATTGGTTTTGCAAAACTGTGTGAAACCAATGCTTGTCTGTTTCCAATGAGCAACAAATGTACCCCACGTCTTTTGATCTTTTGTGCAAAAGAGGTTTTTCATACTTATCAAAAAATATTTAGATTACATCATCACACACATGTTAAATATAATTCTCACAAAAATTCATTACAAAATTTCAAAAGTGATTCTAGGATTTCAAAAAAAAAACTTTGGGGTACCCCCTTGTACCCCTTGTTCTCCTTTGTACCCCCCCTTAGGCATTCAAGGGTTAAGGGAATGCGAGTCTCTGTTATCTCTGTTATCAGGCTTATCCTAATACTTTTCAATTTTCTAATTTTCTTTCGCGGTCTCGTTCCTTATCGAAAAACAAAAATAAAATAAAAATAAATAAACCGTTGCCATAGCAATTGCCAGGGCGTCGTAAACAAGATAGCGTGATATTCGGCAGTTTTTTCGCTTATGAGTTGAGAATTAACAAGGCTTCTTAAATTTCTTTGAAATTCGTTTGTCAGTTTTCAATTATTTAGCATCGCCTGCTGAATAATCAGTTTAATTTCGCAGCGAAAGGTAAGATACTCGATATGTTCATCGTTTTGTTAATAATCGTCAATTTTCAAAAACTGATTAGTTAAAGTTAGTAATATTTTTATGTCTGCATAATTATGCTATCAGCTATTGATGATTAATAATTTATTTTCAAATCGAATGCTTACGAAATAGAGTTAAACACAAGCCATCACAACTCAAGCTTCGAACGTAGCTAAATAATTTTAATTCATTGCAAACTCTCGTAAAATATGAGATGATCTTTTTATTTTGTATCCAGTCTCAAGTCTGGGGAGGCCTCTGCCCACGCCCAAATATATCCCACGCTCCTTCGCTCAATCCATCCACCCACTTTTATAATCCCTCTTAGATAATTCAGCCTAAATGACTTGTAGTATCACTCAACACCTCTGAAAAGTCTTATGAAAATATGGCATCAAATGTTGATTCCAGTAACAATGGTTTCAAAGTGCATTTATGAGGCGCTCTGTTGACCTGAAAATGTCGCCAATGAGAATGATTGAACATTTGTGCAACAACCCTTCCCGAGGGAATCATTATCTAGCGCACAGAAGCCGAATGACGTAATAATAATAAAAATAATAACAATAATAATAATAATAATAATAATAATAATAATAACAAAAATAAAAATATTAATAAAAGATAAATTAATAGCAACAATAGTTAACGATGACGACGACAACGACGACGACGATGGCAATGAATAAATATTATAATTTAGCATGTAGCGGTGAAACATAATAGCTATAAACTTTGAAAAACATTAAGAATAATCATCAAACTTATCATTTTTAATTATTAAATTTATTAATCATTGTTAACTGAAGTAATTTCAATATTAATCATCAGTTCCCAGGTGTTTGTGCGGGCTTCTCTTAAAAAACTGGCATCATTTACGTTGGGGAACTTTTATTGGCGCCACAGGGAAGGAATTAGACAGACGCCTTTTGAAGCCATTTATGAAGCGCGACTTAAATCAGACTGTTACGTTATTATTATTGTTATTATTATTATTATTATTATTATTATATTATTATTATTATTATTAACATAATAATTATTAACATAATAATAATTAATTAATTAAATTAATAAAATAATTTTATTATTATTATTATATAATATTATTATTATTATATATTATTATAATTTATTATTATTATTATATAATATTATTATTATTATTAACAAATAATAATAAAAAATAAATGATTACGGCAATGCTGACGACGACGACGATAATGATATCGATGTTGATAATGATAATGATGAAGGTTGTGATAATGATGTTGCTGCTGCTGATGATGATGATGAAGGTGAAGGTCGATAATAAGACAAGCAGAACGCGTGGCTCGTATTCAACGCCACAGAAAAAGCAAACACGGGGGCGATAATGCGGGCATGGGAAGTTTACGGTTCTTTGTTTTCCTGATTTACGACTTCTTTGGTTGTCGTCCCTTGAGGAGCTAATACAAATTTCATTGTAACCATGGTTGCCTTAAAAAAAGGGGGGGATATCAACCACCAATAACCCCAGCGAGCACCGGATTCTTGCCCCTGCCCCTTTTCGGCATCCCTCTCCCAGCCGTAAAAATATGTTATACAACAATAAAACTACTACCTACAACAAATCATTGTCATAGAAACCGCATCGCCATAGCGACCGCAGCAGTAGTCGCTGCCTGACGCTCTTACCACATGAGGCGGGAATAACCATGGTCACGATCATCCTTTTGAGAAACAAAAAGTCAAAGAATCAAAGAGTAGAAGTTTCATTTCCTGGGAGATCTTTAAACAACATTCGCTTGAAATGGCGGAACTCCGATGCTAATTAGTGAATCTCGAATGTTACATCTTTAATCTATTCATCATCATCGTCGTCGTCTTCAGCGTCGTCATCATCATCATTATCATAATCGTTTCGTGTAATTATATCTAACATTGCCAAATCAACCTTACTACAACATCATCATTACGACCATCATCATCATCATCATCATCGTCGTCATCACGTCAACAATCACGTGTCCATCATGACGTCACCGCCTTTCCGCAGTAGCAGAGCATGTCGACGAACGTTCCAAACTCTTGTGCCCCCAGGGATCAACTCTGCTACCCTGACGAAAGTGAAACCTCATCAAAGCTCCAGAATCCGGAACGAGATTCCATATGCAGGGCTCCGGATCTGTGCAGGTTTTTTTTTTTTGTAGAAAGTCGTCTCATTTTATCCTCAGGGTGTTCAAAACCGATAGATGGATGGATGGATGGATGGATGAATGAATGGATGGGTGGATGGATGGATGGATGGATGGATGGATGGATGGATTTTATGGATGGATGGATGGATGGATGGATGGATTTTATGGATGGATGGATGGATGGATGGATGGATGAATGAATAAAGGAATGGATGGATTGAAATATGGAATGATGACTGAATGATTCACTTCAATCACTGCTATTGTCAATCAAATGCCATTATATTCAACAGAACCATCATTAGTTATCACAATTATATATCTACAAATCCCATACAAACCCTTTTATTGTTATAATTCCTATTACCACAATCATTATCATTACGTCATCGTCATCATCGTTATCATCATCGCCAGGGTTTGGAAGAAGCGTCGCTACAACGCCGTGAAACCCGGATGCTGGGATGATCCACAGGTATGCCAATATGATCCGTGGGATGAAAACTCTCCGTTTCAGGAGCAGGAAGAAATCAGTACGGTACGTACGTGTACTTGATGATGTACCAACGGTACTAGGACAATTAGTCGCAGGACAGCTACGGAAACAGTACTCACTCGAGCGTACTCAGTACTTAAACAACAAGAATGTCCAAGTGATAATCTGAAACAGTATTAAATTAAGTCAAAAAAATTATCACGACTTCGATATATATATATATATATACTATCCCGAACTCCTGGAAATTTCCAGAATCTCTAGAACTTTCTAGAACTCTCTGGACTTTTCTAGAACTTGTAGAACCATAAACCCAATCCAAAACCCAAGAACACTAATCCTAACCTTAACCATAACACTAATCTTAACCCTAGCCTTAACCATAATCCTAATTTTATCATAACTTAACCAATCGCTCGTTCAATCAATCAATCAATCAATCAATCAATCAATCATCAATCAATCAATCATCAATCAATCAATCAATCATCAATCAATCAATCAATCAATCAATCAATCAATCAATCATCAATCAATCAATCAATCAATCATCATCAATCAATCAATCAATCAATCAATCAATCAATCAATCAATCAATCAATCCAGCTACTCCGTTCGAACGTGTTTCCCGGATACACGTACACAGGTAAGTTCCTGTCAACCTACGATGGTCACTTCAGTGCAAACGTCTTCAAAAGACGATGCGAGAGTGAAATACCTGAACAATTCAGGAAGAGGCCGACGGATTTCAGTCAGTATTTATGCTGAAATAATAATTAATTAATAATTAGTAATAATAATGACAGTAATAATAATAATAATAATAATAATAATATAATAATAATAAAATAATAATAATAATAATAATAATAATAATAATAATAATAATAATAATAATAATAAATAATAATAATAATAATATAATAATAATAATAATAATAATAATAATAATAATAAATAATAATAATAATAATAATAATAAAATAATAATAATAATAATAATAATATAATAATAATAATAATAATAATAATAATAATAATAACAATAATAATAATAATAATAATAATAATAATAATAATAATAATAATAATAATAATAATAATAATAATAATAATAATAATAATAAAATAATAACAATAATAATAATAATAATAATAATAAAAACAACCTACAGCTAGATGGATGGAGAAAATGATCCATGAAAAGTCAATGACGAACCTGAACAAAGCAGTGGGTGCCAAATCCACCATCAAGTCCAAGTCGGCCTACAACACACCCGGGATTCGGAACAGCATCATCTAAGGGACAGCAGGCTTTGGCGTTGTTGTTGTTGTGGTTAACATGATGTAGCATTAATTAATTTATTTTAGCGGTTTAAGGTTTATGTCTGTGTGATGAACCACTCCAAGGGTTGCTGCTGTTGCTGTTGTTGTTTTTGTTGTTGTTGTTGTTGTTGTTGTTGTTGTTGTTGTGGTTGTTGTTGTTGTTGTTGTTGTTGTTGTTGTTGTTGCTGTTGAATCAGCATCACGGCAGACATCGCCGCTATCAGTGTCGTCACTATCTTCATCATCATTATAGTCTTCGTAATCGTCAACATAGACACTGTATTACCATTACAATCATCGCCATGGTTACCATGGTCATCATCATCATCATCATCATCATCATCTTCCTAATAGCCAAAAGTAATCATATCCTGTCACGTCTTCTTGTCCCTGAAGATTTTAGAAACAAAACCGTCAAATTTGACGCTGTCTTTTGTTCTTGAATTGTAATAAAAAAATAATAAAATAATAACAATAATTAAATTGCAATAAAAATAATAACAATAACATTAATTGAATTGTAATAAAAAAACATAATAATAATAATAACATTAATTGAATTGTAACAAAAAAACATAATAATAATAACATTAATTGAATTGTAATAAAAAAACATAATAATAACAATAACATTAATTTAATTGTAACAAAAAACATAATAATAATAATAACATTAATTGAATTGCAATAAAAACATATTAATAACAATAACTTTAATTGAATTGTAATAAAAATTAATAACAATAGCTGAATTATAATAAAAATGGCATTTGAGATGCAATTTATTTCATAAATACGGCAATAAAAAGTGCAATTACTAATGGTATAGATGGAGGGGGAGTTGATGCACAGATGAATTTGTGAATGAATTATTGAATGAGTTATTGAATGAATTAGTGAATGAGTTATTGAATAGATTAGTGAATGAGTTATTGAATAAATTAGTGAATAAATTATTGAATGAATTAGTGAATGAATTATTGAATGAATTAGTGAATGAATAAGTGAATGAATTAGTGAATGAATTATTAAATGAATTAGTGAATTAATAGGAGAAGGAATGCAGAAGATGAATGAATGGAGGAATAAATGATTGAATGAATTCGTGTCACGACGCAAGACATTTGAGATGTTTCGAACTCTGTACCTTAAGAAGGCCGAGTTGGCCGAAATCACGGACTCATCATCATCATCATCATCGTCGTCGTCGTCATCGTCATCGTCATTGTCATCGTCATTGCCATCATCATTGTCATCGTCATCGTCATCGTCATCGTCATCATCATCATTGACCTCCTTGGGGAGGGGTAAAAACCCAAAGATATAAATAGCTGGCTTATCATATGTCACGTAAGAGGCGCCAATTATTGAACTCACATTTCCACGTGCCTTCATCGACGTCACTAAATTACACCCAACAAGCTCCATCATACCCTCGGTTTGACCTTAGGGTTTTTGATATTTTCTAAATTATTAATAATAAATTTAAAATTATCAATATTTTTATTTGATTTCTAATCAATATTGATGATGTTATAATCTATTTAAGAATTTAGATTTTAGAAAATTCACATGACCTTAACAATGTCAGATCACGTGACTTCAAATGCAGTTCTTTGATTGGTTGTAATAAAGTTTCTTGACCTAATTTTCCAATTTCTACAGTCCCGAAACAATTTCACCCCGTCGCATCGACTCAACCCTAAACTTCCGTTACACCACTTGACCTTATGACCTTATGATCTTTTGACCTTATGACCTCGATGCGTCCTAATGAATCTAAATGAAAGCGACGGAAAGGACTGAACAAATGCCGCTTTTATTTCTGATTCCATTTTGTGTCTGTTCGTGCGAGTGATGATTGGCTGAAAGAGGCAAGCTTTAGTTCAGTGAGTGAGTTTATTCAAATGATGATAAAATAAAATTCAAATCACTATCATCGCCATCATCATCATCATCACCGTCATCGTCGTCATCATCGTCATTGTTATATTCTTATAGTGATAATACAATGATAAAGCAATGATAAAGCTATGATAATGCAATGATACTACAATGATAGCACAATGATAGCACAATGATAATACAATGATAATAATACAATGATAATACAATGATAATACAATGATAATGCAACGATAACACAACGTTAAGACATTAACATTACAATGACAGCAGGAATGGTCATTGCAGGCTACATGACGTCATCGTCACAAACGCACAACAAGCACCCTCGTGACGACCACACGCATTCACGTCTTTATAAGGCGCCAACCAAACGCCATTTGGTGGTTTTTGGCGCTCTTTCTGAAGAAATAGCGCTGCTCGTCCATCCCTGTTGGGGATTTCCGAAGAATTATTATCATTCGGTTTCGCTTTTATTTCAGGGATGAGCGTGCTGGTTTGCATACTGACAAAGTAGGGATGTGTTTGAATATGTGTTGTTATTTTTGTTTTAAATATGTTAAAATATGATACAATCAAATTTAAATATGTTTTTTTATTTTTTGTTAAATAATTAATATTAAAGCGAAATCACTTAAAATCTAGGTTTTTTGGTATTTTTAATTAAATGTTCTGAATGGTCATTAAATTGCAAATTTAATAATTGAAATTAAAATTAAATTTTATTTTGTACACCTTTTTGTAAAAAATGTGCAATAATAATCGAATCAAATCGATGTAAAAATTAACTGGTCTCTTTAGCAGGAAATTGTGTTTATTAAATACAAAAAAAAGTGGGATTTTAAAATAAATAAATTCAGACATTTACTAGGAAAATAATTTATTGGTCCGTGAATGACATTCGGTGACGTAACAACATGTATGACATATACCAACAATACGTGAGGACATGACAACATGACGGATAACAACAATAATTGCTACTAATTAATAATAAATGATAACTGAGTTAGCAATAAATTTGTTTATAAAATTTATTCCTGAAATTGTAAGAATTTGTTAGTTATAGTTACATTTATAATACTTATTTATTTTATTTATTTACAATATTCAATCACGTTATTAACCATAATAACACTTTAAATATTTATTATACATTATATAGTTTTTAATATATACATTTAATTACAATGTTAATTAAAATAGTAATTACAAATACTGCATATAATAATAATAATAATAATAATAATAATAATGATAATAATAATAAATAATGCATTTATGATGGTTAATGGTTATTAAATTGTAAAAAATAAATTTCAAAACTCGCTTTCAAACGGAAGTTTACCTGGAGCAATGAAAAAAGATTTTCTTTGTTGATCTTGAAAATATTTTTTAATTTCTAAAATAATTTCTGCTATGATTTAAAATAATTTTATAATTTCAAAAATAATTTCTTTAATGAATTAAAATTATTTGATAATTTCAAAAATATTTTCCGTACTTTATAATTTTGATAATATTTTCTGCAATTAATTATTATTTGATAACTTTGTTAATATTTTCTATAATGAATTTATAAATTACTTGATAATTCAAAGAATAATTTCCATCAATGAATAGAAAATTAGAAATAATAATTTCAGTAATGATCTTTTTATGCTCCAAAGAATAACAACGTTAATCAATTCTGTGAAAGCAATTTGTCTCAAATTAGGCGAAAATGCTCAGAAATGTCGGGAAAGTAGATACAAATTGAGGGGACGAGGATACTTTAAGAGGGCATCAAGCATTCGGTCAAATACGATTAAAGGTAATTAAACAATATTACAATTCCGTTGCAAAATAATACAAAGTACAATTCAATAAAAACAAATTCAATTCTAAAATAATACAATTTTATAACAAAATAATACAATTTCATTACAAAATAATACAATTTCATTACAAGATAATACAATTCCATTACACAATAATACAATTCCATTACAAAATAATACAATTCAATTACACAATAATACAATTCCATTACTCAATAATACAATTCAATTACACAATAATAAAATTCCATAACAAAATATTATAAAATTATAATTCAATTCAATAATATAATTCATTTACGTCTTGAAGATGAATGGATGTATTGAATGATAAATAACGATTACTTTACGCTGATGAGATGCACAGATATCTATTGCTTGTGTCAATAAAAACAATTTTTGTGACTTGCGCATGAATTTTCTAGGAATTGTTTAAACATCAATTGTTAATAATAATAATAATAATAATAATAATAATAATAATAATAATAATAATAACAATAACAATAACATAACAATAACAATAACAATAACAATAACATAACAATAACAATAATAATAATAATACTAATAATAATAATAATATATAATAATAATAATAATAATAATAATCATAATAATAATAATAATAATAATATAATAATAATAATAACAATAACAATAACAATAACAATAATAATAATAATATTAATAATAATAATAATATAATAATAATAATAATAATAATAATAATAATAATAATAATAATAATAATAATAATAATAATAATAATAATAATAATTAATAATAATAATAATAATATAATAATAATAATAATAATAATAATACCTTTGAACTAATTTTTATTCTTTAAAAAAAAACAAAGTAGAGTTTCTAAATAATTCATGAATTTTTGAGATTAAACACTTAAAATGAATTGCGATGATGATAATGATGACACTCGGCGGAGAAACCACAAGAGGTCATTCATAAAATATAACTATAAAAATATATTTAACATATAATTATCAATGAATTTCGTAATGCATGTTTTTTTTCGTTATTACCAATAATATATTTAATTTGCATAATTTAAGTCGCAAGTAAAAATTGATCCTACAAGTAAATTATTCAGGCAATTATTCGAATTTTTACTAAAAAATATGACACAAAAATGGTAAAGTTGAGATACATTTTAGAATGTCTATAGGCTCATTTTTCGAGTTAAATAATTTATTTTTAACTCAACTATTTATGGAGCAGAATTATTAATGTCAAGAAAACAACAAATAATATTACCCAAATTGATAATAATAATATTAATAATAATAATTGCGAATGTTATAATGCTGTCTTACTTACACATACGATTTATTATATTTATATGTAATAAATCACATTTTCTATTATATATAATAATGATATTAATCATAACAATAATAACAACTGAAATATTTTTAAGATAATTTTCTTAAAATTATCCAATTATGCTTGTATTACGAGAACTATCAAATAGATTAAAAAAAACTTAAAAATAATTACAAATATAAAAAATTAAATGACTAATTATAAAGTCTAATATCATGATAATCAAAGGAATGTACCCCAGGTGAAGACGAAGACGACGACGACGACGATGATGATGATGATGATGACTATGACAATGATGATGACAATGATGACGATGATAATGATGACTATGACGATGACGATGACAATGATGATGATGATAATGATGACTATGACGATGAAGATGATAATGATGACTATGACGATGACGACGATGATGATGATGATGATGACTATGACGGTGACGATGATTTTAATAAATGGTGATAATGCGCTTAGTGAGCGCTGTACGTTCTTCAGCTTTATTGAAGAATGAATGTTGAGTGAAATAAAAAGTTGGTGAATGATTATTTGACTTGGAGATTGAGCATATGAGTGAGTGAGTGAGTGAGTGAGTGAGTGAGTGAGTGAGCGAATAAAGATTGTGATCACTCTGGCAGTTGTCTGTTTTTAGATCCACCAGACTCAGATGTCGGTTGGTCACGAATGAGGTTTCAAGTTTCCTTTTTCCGTCAATCCTTCAAGCAACTTGTCCACCCATTTTTTTCTCCATCCATCCATCTGTCCGTCCATCCATCCGTCCATCCATCCGTCCATCCATCCATCTTTCCGTTCGTCCATCCATACATTAATCCATTCATCCAGCCATCCATTCATCCGTCCTTCCAAGACGGTTCTCCTTCCAAGACTGCTGACTATCTATGAGATTGGTTTATCAATGGTCGAGAAACTGGAGAGGAAATATGGCCGATACACCAGAAAATGGCTAGGCCTATCTCCAGCGCTAGATAGCCCTCTACAGTAGGAGCACGAGCCTACGACTACCACTAAGGTTCATCGTGGAAGAGTACAAACTTTCCAAAATAAGAACGCAGAGGATGCTCAACAACTCCAGCTCAACAAGAATCCGAGAAGTCAAGTCACTGGATCTGGTCAAGATCTGGAAGGAAATTCCGAGAGCAGAATGAGATCGACAAATCAGTTGTCGAGCTGATGTTCGAGGTAGTGAAAGGCCTACCCAGACGGACCGTCATGCAGTAGGATGGAACCACCTGCCAAAATGGTCCCAGGCGAGCTCATCAGTCATAGACGTCATGATTAGCCAGGAAAGCAGGCGAAAAGTCAAACAAGACCGAGTCACGAGGGCAGTTCAGCAGTCACAGCCGGGTAAGTATGCTGATAGAAAGTGGCAAACCATTTTCGGGGGGAAATGGACCGACCGCGGACTCGCAAAGCAACATGAACTGCGGTCCAAACCGCGGCCGCGAAAAGGCCCGTGGTCGAGTCCCGAAAACTTCCATCTCCGGCTGCCGCTACAAAGAAATTATTAGCCCAGTTTGCATATATTAAGACGGTGTGAAGAAGCCACTGAGAGCTTTCATGACCGCTATAGGCAAACTGGGGTGGAGGCGATCGACATAACAAGGCCAATGAGAGCCTCGCATAGTCGGAGTTTGCAAGTGAAAAGCAAGTAGCATGCGTCATGATGAAGCCATTGAGAGCTTTCGCAGTCGCTCCAGTCCAGGCATCCGTGGTCGGCACAACAAGGTCAACGAGTGCCTCTCAAAGCCGGCGGTAAGAAGTTGGGTCCCAAATGACAATACCGACAGGGGACATCCGGCTGATCACCGGATGCGGCCCGCCCCCGAAAACGTAAGGAGATTCAAAGGGCCGAAACGTTTGAAGACGGAGGAAACTCTTCTCATGATCCCTGTCGGAGCTCCAAGGCGGAGTAACAAGAAACATCCATCCATCCACCCACCCATCCGTCCGTCCATCCAATTATCCATGACATTCTCCGTTCGTTCCTTCAAAAACAACCTCATTCATCTGGCCGACGACATGCAATGCATAATTCAACACTCCGAGAAGGATGTGAATTGAAATCACTGATTCGTCTTAATCTCGGCTGCTTTCTTTTCTCTTTTTTCATTTCCTCCATCGTGCTCGAACGAACCCTGGACACCCATCCATTTCTAGTCGGAGACAACCAATCAAATCGATCAACAAATATTTCGACCAATCAAAACCAAGGATTTTCATCCATCAATGCGACAACCAATGAGAAGAGTCCATAGATCAATTGTCCAATCATACGAAAGTACTATAAATATCGACTAATAAACGCTTTAATCGGGGCAACCAATCAAAGACTCGGCAAGACAATAAATTTCAAAGCATCGTCACCTCACGTGACCTTTTGACGTTGGTGTCAAAGGTCACAAGCCATAGGTCTCACCAGGATGACAAATTTATTTGAAAAATTGTTCTCACCAGAGTTTCTCTTCATTAACCTCATCTTTTAAAGGCTTTTGTTTGAGCTAATCTAGAGTTCTACGGCTCATCATTATCGCCGTCGTCGTCGTCATCATCATCATCATCATCATCATCATCATCATCATCATCATCATCATCACCACCATCATCATCATCATCATCATCATCATCATCATCATCATCATTACCACAATCACCATCATCGTAATTATCTTCGACGTTGTCGTCTGTGTTTTCCAGCGCCAAAGAATGACGCCAATAAATCACTCCATTTGGCCACAAATAGCACCATTGGAACCCGCGGGTCGTGCCCTGGTATCTGAGGGCATAATTCATTCCGACACCTTACATTTTGAGGTTGTATATCTTCATGTTAGCAGCTGGTTGTCGTTGTTGATGATGATGACACCTTAAGGATGGACAGATGAATGGATTGATGAATGAATGGATAATGTGGGTAGATTTATGGATGGATGGTTGGATGGATGGATGGATGGATTTATGGATGGATGGATGGATGGATTAATGGATGGATGGATGGATTAATGGATGGATGGATGGATTAATGGATGGATGGATGGATGGATGAATGGATGGATGGATGGATGGATGGCTTGGAATGGTTTACGACGGTCATTAGTCGTTTTTATGCAAATATCACGCAGCCATGGAATATTATTTACGCTGAGATCGCGCAGGCACAGAAATTATGGGATGGTGTTAATATATGGAATAGATGGATGGGTGGACTGATGAATGGGTTGATGGATGGATGGATGGATGGATGGATGGATGGATGGATAAATGAATGGATGGATGACTGAATGAATGGATGGATGGATGGATGGTTGGATGGATGAATGAATAGATGGATGATGGATGGATGGATGGATGGATGGATGGATAAATAGATGGATGGATGAATGAATGGATGGATGGATGAACAGATCAAACAAATATACCCATGCTGCATTTAAAAAAAACCTCTGTGACATCACAAAGATCCTAGATGCTCGAGACGAGGGACACTTGGAGGAGTTTCCGACGACATTGCGTGCGATGAAAAGTCTCCAACAACATCAACAACAACAACACTAAGTGATATCAACCCGTAATTGATACTGAATTAACTACTGAATCAAATTCAGGAATTTGGTTATTATTAATTATTATATTTTATACGATTTTAAATGATATTTTTATGGCATTTAATGTTCAAAATTCAAGATAACTTCAGAAAATAAAAAGGATGTCCTCCGCACCACTTCAGACCACCCACCATGTGAATCTAATTTTGTTCGAAATTAAAAAAAAAAAAAAATTGGTTCATCCTGTTTTATAATTTAAAAATGAAATTACATCAAAATGAAAAACTTCCTTTGATGGAAAAAAAATAATGAAAGTGAAACCGAAATGGAAATTCAAACTTTATAGCGGTTGATATGCAGGCTTCTGTTTTTATGCAAATTAGATTTCAGAGGTCAAAAATGTTGTTTGTTGCGTAAAAAGGGAATGGTGTGGATTAAGTTAATAAATAAGTAGAATTAAATAAGCATTTGACATGACTATAATATAAATGTCATTTAATAAAATAATTTAACTTCCATAATAATAATATTGCAATTATCATAAAAATGTTATAATTACCATAAAAAATATTTTAATTATCGTAAAAGATATTATAATTGTCATAAAAATATATATAATTATCGTAATGGTATCCTTATAAATACTTAACATCATCAGCATTAATGCCTAATGCAATGAATTCAATAAAGTTGAAAATTAATAGACAATAAAAATGTAATTAATTCAATAACAAGTACATTTGATAATGTAATGTATAATTAAGAAATATTATTTGTTAGTTAGTTAATAACAGTAGCAATTACAATAAAGGCATGTAATAAGAACTCAATTTATATTCTAATAACATGAGATTTTAAAAAAAATATTTGAATTAAAAAAGTAAAATTATCTCAAATAATCAACAAAGGGGAATGAAAAAATCAAATTATTTCCGAAATTTTAGAAAATAAACTGTTTTGATTTTTCCATAAATTCGATCGCTAATTCGTCTTTTCTTATCATTCATTCATCTTTCTAACGCCAGTCCATCCATCCATCCATCCATCCATCCATCCATCCGTCCATCCATCCATCCATCCATCCATCCATCCATCTATCCATCCGTCCATCCGTCCATCCATCCATCCGTCCATCCGTCCATCCGTCCATCTATCCATCCATCCATCCGTCCATCCATCACGGAATGAGTTCAAATCCAAAGTCAAGATAAATTCAACGGAAACGAAAGTTTCGTAATTACATGCAATCACTCCGATGAATATTTTAGTGCCATTTACTCGTTATAAATAATTCCTTGTAATTAAATTAAGAAAGGTTTTGTTCCGGATAATGGAGATTCTGTTATCGCTGGTGCCTCTGATAATGCTCGTGAAAAGTGCGTTTTCATGAATAGTGTTGCTGATATTATGGCATTTTACATTCATAATATATATATAATTTCACATTTATATATTAAATAATATTAATAATATATAATATATATAAATATTAACGTTGATGCTGCAATAGTATTATTATTATTATTATTATTATTATATTATTATTATTATTATTATTATTATTATTATTATTATTATTATTATTATTATTATTATTATTATTATTATTATTATTATTATTATTATTATTATTATTATTATTATTATTATTATTATTATTATTATTATTATTATTATTTATTATTATTATTAGTATTATTATTATTATTATTATTATTATTATTATTATTATTATTATTATTATTATTATTATTATTATTATTATTATTATTATTATTATTATTATTATTATTATACAATGTCCAATAATGACCGACGTAATTATACGTCCTAAAATATTATAAAATACTTTCCAATAATTGTTTATAATTGTTTTAAATAAAGATAAAATAATTACTAATATTTATTTTTTTTCCGTCTCAAGAAATTCTGAGATTAGGAATCATGTGATATTGATAATGATTCTTTAACTGGAAAATACGATTTTAAAAAAATATTTATATAAATGTTTTAATAAAATGTTTAATTAATTGTATGTATAAGCTGGAAATATTTATAATATTACTAAAATATTATTTTTAGTTTTTAATTTATAACATTTTGTTAATAAAAAAAATCTTTTAAATAAATTGATCTTATTTAGAATTTATAAAATGTTATCATTAATTACAATTTTTAATAACTTTTTTTTATTAAATTAAATTGTTTTTCCATAAAAATCTCCTAATTGAGCGAAATTAAGCAGAAGTGAACAAGTACGATTAAGAATTGAAAATCGTGACAAATTATTTGTCGTCTCAAAATAAATGACAGCGTTTTAGTGACGCCAAAGTGGCGCTATAAAAATCAAAGCGTTCCACCCTTTATTAGTGTCGGAATTATATTTTAGAAGGGTAAATCTTTTAATCGATTATTATTATTATTATTATATTATTATTATTATTATTATTATAATTATTTATTTAAAGCATTTCCTGTTTATTTAAGTATTTGTTTAAAAAAGAATTTAACAAATATTTTCGACTCACTGCATCGATTCAGTGATGCTTGCTCGCTGCAGAAAAAAAATATAATAAAAATAAGGTGTTGACACTCGTAAATAAAAAAAAACAAAAACAAATAAATAAATGAATGTATGAATGGCGGATGAATTAATGAATGGATAGATAAATGAATGGATGAATGGCGGATGAATGAGCGAAGGAATGAATGAATGGATGAATGAACGAATGAATAAATGAATGGATGAATGGCGGATGAATGAGCGAATGAATGAATGAATGAATGAATGAATGAATGAATGAATGAATGAATGAATGAATGAATGAATGAATGAATGAATGAATGAATGAATGAATGAATGAATGAATGAATGAATGATGAATGAATGATGAATGAATGAATGAATGAATGAATGAATGAATGAATGAATGAGAATGAATGAATGAATGAATGAATGAATGAATGAATGAATGAATGAATGAATGAATGAATGAATGAATGAATGAATGAATGAATGAATGAATGAATGAATGAATGAATGAATGAATGAATGAATGAATGAATGAAATGAATGAATGAATGAATGAATGAATGAATGAATGAATGAATGAATGAATGAATGAATGAAGAATGAATGAATGAATGAATGAATGATGAATGAATGAAGAATGAATGAATGAAGAATGAATGAATGAATGAATGAATGAATGAATGAATGAATGAATGAATAATGAATGAATGAATGAATGAATGAATGAATGAATGAATGAATGACATGAATGAATGACTGAATGAATGAATGCATGAATGAATGAATGGATAGATGAATGAATTGATGAATGAATGGATGTGGATAAATTTTATTAGAAAATAAACAATTACATGAACGAAAGAATCAACGGCTTATCAAGTCATCAATGGATAATGATTGGACGACACAAAATAAATAGCGCGCCTCATAAATAAACACTCAGCGCATCTCTAAACAAAATACACAAACAGACGGACAGACGGACAGACAGACATACGAAAGGAATTGCAGACAGACGGACAACCAAACGAATGAATAAAAAAAAATTCACCACGTGACCATATTTGTGTTGCGCCTCCTTTCGGCACAAAGCAAAACATGGACAGACTCGCACACGAGTAAAAGTACTGTGAGTAAAAATCTCATAAAACCCCATAAAAACCCATTTTTTTCGACTTTTTTTCTTTGAAAGTGAAAGTCTTTTCATATTTCCCATTTTTCATCTTTCTTTTATTTTGAGGTGGAATGTTTACTTTTCCAGATCTTCCAATAGAATTTGAAAGAAACAACAACACCAAAATGGCTTCCAAAATCCCATGTACCCCCTCAAAATAAACTCGGTAAACCCCAAAAGCGAATGCAGCAAACCCGTGTGGGAATTCCGTGATTTTGAAATTTCATTTCGGGTGTTAAATATTCATTATAACGCTGCAGAAGCTTCTGTGAGGTGATAAATAGTTTTCATTGGAGATAATAGTTATTAAGAGTCTGATATCCATCCATCCATCCATCAATCCATCCATCCATCCATCCATCCATCCATCCATCCATCCATCCATCCATCCATCATCCATCCATCCATCCATCCATCCATCCATCCATCCATCCATCCATCCATCCATCCATCCATCCATCCATCCATCTATCCATCCATCCATCCATCCATCCATCCATCCATCCATCCATCCATCCATCCATCCTTCCACCTATCCACATTAAACATCACCTTTATTGTTATTCATCACCAGTGAAATGATTTCGCAAATTTCCACCTCCAAAATGTTCTCGACTCGACTGCACAGGCGTCTCCTGCTTCAACTTCTTCTGCTACTTCGACTTCTTCTCGCGACTGAAGCTCCAGCAGCCGAAAGCGAAAAGCGACCCGATTTGTTACACCATGGATGTCGGAATGATCATCACCAGAGGAATGAGATCCAGCATGAAAACAATCTTCATCTCCATCACAGCATCAACAACAACAACAACAACAACAACAACAACAACAATAATAATAGCAACAGCAGCAACAACCTCAGCTATTACAGCGAGAGCGACCACAACCACGACGGTCGCCATCATCATCATCATCATCATCGTAATAACCATCCCGTCATCGTAGAGAGCTCGTCAATATTTGAAAAGAATCTACAGTCGGATAGCTTATGGTTGTCAGAGGAAGTTGTCACTGAGGAATGTCAACTTCGAGACAATCCCAACAGAAGTTCATCCGGAACTCCGATTGTAGAGGACCTCCAAGATACATCGATGACAATGGACGACGATGACGATGACGGCTGTGACAACAACAATAGTGGAAATGATTGTCGTGGCGGCACAGGGCTACGGCATTCGAAGCGGTCAGCTTCAGAAACTTCGACAGACTCGGAAGGCCAAACTCCAAGTACCAACACCTCGAAAGACGATCCGAACTTGGTTTCGAACACCCGACCTTTGCCTCGATCGAAACAGAGGAAAGCCCAACTGTGTTGCAAGCCAGGACACGAGCTCATAGTAGTCCCGCTCATTTTCTGCGTCGTCATTATAGTCGGCTGCTTGGGCAACGTGCTTGTCATAGCCGTAGTCTTCAAGAATAAAAACCAGCTTTCCAACACCACAAATACATTCATCGTCAACCTGGCTGTAGCTGATCTCATCTTTCTCGTCTTTTGCGTTCCTTTCCATGCCGTAGTCTACTCTGCCACGGTCCACTGGCCACTGGGATCGCACGTCTGCAAGCTGGTACACTATCTTCAGTTCACCAGCATGATCACCAGTATCTGGACGTTGGTTCTTATGTCCCTGGATCGCTTTCTGGCCGTGGCCTACCCCATACAGACCAAGCACCTGAGAACTTCTCGTTCGGCCCTTGCAGTATGCCTGATCATCTGGTTTTCGGCCCTCATGTCCGCCATACCCATCGGCATGGCCTACGGGGTCAGGGTTTACACTCACAACGTAATGGGGCCTGCAATTTCGAGCCAAAATTCAAGTCGTCTGCTGGGCTTTGGAGATGGATTGAAGGATTTGGTAAAGAATGGATCACTTGAGAGGTTGAATTTGATCGATTTCACTATAAAATATTCTTACATTATTGAATTGATGTAATAAAATACAATATTAAAAATAATATTAAATTTTTTGACAAATTATCGATATTACAACCAATGATATTATCACTAACATTACTGTCAGTATTAATGTTAGTGTTATAACTCCATTGCTTTTTCCATCCTCTTCCAGTTACTGGTCAACTTCAGCCAGCAACAAAGCAACAAGCGAATCAGACATCAAACTGTCATCAGATTTCATTTCTTCTCAACTCCTCCAACCTTCCTACCAAGCCACACCCTCCTGGCACGTGATCACACCGACCAATCACGTCGGTGCTTCTAATTTTGGCACGACGCCGCCGTCCAATAGGAGTAGGGGCGGCTACTTGATAAACACAACCCTCTGTGCTGAGAGCTGGAGCAAGGCCAGCTCAAAAGGAGCTTACTTTGCATTTCTATTGGCTACGTCATACTTGATCCCTCTGCTATTTATAACAGGCCTGAACTGCACTACAATTGGCTACCTGTGGCGGGGCTCATTCGACATGGGAACCAATCAGCAGGGGCGATCAACGGATGCCAAGAGGCGTGGTACAAAGCTGATCGTTGCCATAGTGATTGTGTTTGCACTCATGTGGCTGCCCTCGCACGTCATCTGGATGTGGACAAATTTCTTCAAGTCGACCTGGAGGAACAACTACTTTTTCTATTACTTTAAGTGAGTGGTTGGTTGGGTGGATGGGTGAGTGAGCGAATGAATGAATGAATGAATGAATGAATGAATGAATGAATGAATGAATGAATGAATGAATGAATGAATGAATGAATGAATGAATGAATGAATGAATGAATGAATGAATGAATGAATGAATGAATGAATGAATGAATGAATGAATGAATGAATGAATGAATGAATGAATGAATGAATGAATGAATGAATGAATGAATAAATGAATGAATAAGTGAATGAGTGAGTAGCTGGCTGACTGAGTGATTAAGTGAATGAATGGGTGAATGAGTGAGTGAGTGAGTGAGTGAATGAATGATCAAAAAGGTGAGGAAAAGATGTAAGAATCACTTAACAGTTGCAATCTCTCTCCATTCATCAGTTGCACTTAGAATTGCAACCAAGATTCATCAAACTCGTATTTTCTTTATCTTCTGCTTTTAGGTTATTGCCTTCCCGCCAATAGAAAGTCGGTTGATAATACTTGCGGGATTTACACAATATTGAAATGATTATTTCAAATAATAATTTTAAATTTTGTATTGAAATTTTTTTAAATAAGCTATGAGTTGATAATAATAAAGAAATCAATAATAAGGGTGAACAAACTTTAAACATTAAAATAATTATTTTTTGCTAATTACAATTACAAAGTGCAATTATAAAAATGGATGGTAAATTGAATTACAAAATGTAATATTATTAATATGCTAATAATATTATTCTAAATATGTGGTGTATCATTATATTTTTAATTAAATTCTTTTTAAACAAAAAATTTATAATGACGTCTGTAATTGCGGCTGTTGCTACCATGTTCAATGAACCATGAAGTCGATCAAAAAAGGACTCGATTGAGTGAGTGAGTGAGTGAGTGAGTGAGTGAGTGAGTGAGTGAGTGAGTGAGTGAGTGAGTGAGTGAGTGAGTGAGTGAGTGAGTGAGTGAGTGAGTGAGGGAGTGAGTGAGTGAATGAATGAACGACTGAAAGATTAAATGTTGGTTGACAAGTGTGAGAGACCATTTGAGTTAGTGGGAAATAAGAACGCTTGACTGAGCATATGAATGATTGATTGACGAAGCCAACAAGAGGGTTTCAATCAGTTTGAGAGCTGATTGACAGATGTTGTTTTCAAACCTCCAAGTTCAATTGAGTCACGTCTGCTCAGTTAATCAATCCTTGACCTTGCAAGAGGTATACGCTATTTTACACGACCTGATGAGTGAAGTATGGTGATGATGAAGACGACGACGACGATGACGATAATGATGATGACGACGATTTTTATGGAAATGATGTTGATGATTTTGATTGGGTTCACTGAAGCGTGGAGATAAACATACTGTCGTTAAGCGATCAATCCTATTTGCCAAGCGTCACCTTGGCAACCAATGACAATAAAAATGGTAAGAACACGGTACCGTCGAGAGATGGCGCGGTCGTCGTCATCATCATCATCATCATCATCATCATCATCATCATCATCATCATCATCATCATCATCATCATCATCATAATCATCATCACCACCTCTTTTATCGCTATGCTTATCATCACCAACGCAGCCTAAATGCTACTCCAACTGCTTGCAACAACCGTAATCACCTAACGCTAATTATAATTATAACGATAATTAATAATTATAATTATGACAGGATATTCGCCCACGTGTCGAGTTACGCCAACTCGTGCGCCAACCCGGCCGTCTACGCATTCCTGTCGACGCGCTTCCGGCGCGAGTTGCGCAGCGTCCTGCCCTGCAGTCGCTACTACAGACGCTCGAAGACGCCGAGAAATGCCAGGTTCACATTCACCACTGCTGGTAAATCCCAGTCTCAAGAAACAAACAGACTGAGCCAACTCAACCACCACAATCAACATCATCATCATCATCATAGCTTGGAAGATCATCATCAGCACCAGCACCGTCAGGAAGGAACTACTTACCTTGCCACAAACAGTACCATCTCCACCAGTAACGTGTCGTCATTGGGCGCCGTTTGCGGTGACGTCTGTCGCGAGTACGGCAAAGGCGACAGGTCAAAGGGCAAGCAGAAGAGTTGTGTGTTGAACTTTGGCGGGTTCAAGAACAGAAAAAGGTCAAACGTGGGGGTACCAGCCAGCAATTCAACCATGTCCATGAGGGCCATGGGGCTCAGCCAAATATCAGCGGACAGACAGTCTGGGGCCAGCCATTTGTAGCAGCTCGTCTCTGCCTCACGGGCGTCAATCGCTGGTGAAGCTGGTGTCGCCACGATATAGTTCGTGATGATTACAAAAATAATCGTATCGGTGAAATTCTGAAGTGACTACTTTGGCTACATCGACTAC
>JAJTWR010000419.1:140000-290000 GCA_021613335.1 Whitmania pigra | reverse complement strand
TATTAAGCACCATCCAAACCCAAGTTTAAGAAAATCCAAAAAAAAAAACCCAAAAAAAAATATTAATTTATAAAAGCAGTATGAAGTTAAAGGCAGGAATAACGTTCAATATTTTCCTGATTTTACTGATGACGAGTTCGTGATTCCGGATTACGACCGCATAACTTTCTTTATCTTCCATTATAGGACATCCACGTGGAAATCGGAAAACAGAGAAAGATACTTGGCCTTCGAGGTCAGTGAAGCATTCCTTAAAGAAACATTCTCAAACAAGGGGAATTCCCACAGATATTTTCTTCTCTCTGACTTGATTGCGTTCTCCAAATGATAGTCTATGATTTCATTGGCCTGTGTCAAGTTGAGTTCGGAATTCTTGGGACTGTTCAACACCAATTTAAGACTTTTGGTCTCAAATATCAGACGACGAGAGTCATAACTTAGGGAGGCGACCATCCTTGCTGTGCTGACAAATGTGAAGTTTAGTGAAGAATTAGAACTTGCTGGAGCATCTTCAGGAGTGATTTCCAGTATTCCGTTGGAGTTGAACTGAATGCCGCTCGGAGATATTGAGGCGGCTGGTGGTGATGGCAGATACGTCCTGAATTTGCATGGCTTGTCCTCTCTGAGCAAGTCTGACGGAAGTGTCTCTGAAATTCCCTGGCAACGGAAACGAAGCTTTGGAGATATGGTAATAATAATAATATTATATTATGCAACAGGACACATCTATTATTAACATCATTTACAAGAATTGTGTCTACATAAGTAAACATAAAATTACAGATTTATTTACAATAAATTATTTCACAAAACAAATTACTCACATCCCACAATTCCCGAACAAATGAATCTTCATTCCATCCACCATTTTGCTCAGCTCTCAATCTACTGTTGAAAACCTCTTCTGACACGGTGAGGCCCATCATGCCGCCTTTTGGCATATCCATTGGTATGGACTCAAAAGATAAATGAGAAGTTTATCATTTTATTAACACTAGTAAAGACATCTTTAAAATCTACAAACTAAACAAATCAATAATAATAATTTTAATTAACTATAATTATAATATTAAAATATCATTTGATGATAGAGAGGGAATTTATTCAAGATTTATTAGAGTTAGGACAAGTTATTGTCTGATTAAAGATACATATAGTAAAAACAGCAATTACAGCAATAGCAACAGTTTCTAACAATTATTTTTATATTTTACTTATCTCAAAGATATCTGGAGAATACATATATATATATATATTAAAACCTACCAACCTTTTACATTCAAATAAACTACAAATTCATTTAATTTAATTAATTCAATTTAATTAATTTTTTATTAATTCATTTATCACAAACCTTTATCTTAGCGACGTCACCCAAAAAACGCCCTTTAAGGGATAATTGAACATAGCTCGGAAATATTGTTACATTCTTGGCCAAAGAGTAATCTAGGGACAACGAACGAATCAGTTCTTCCATTTTCAGAAGACTTAACTTCTCTGCCACAAACTTGTTCAAAACCTGCACCTTACTGCAAATTTCATCTTGAAGATCTGCCTTAATCTGATCTCTGAGACTTTGTCTTTATTGGAGTCGAAGGCAAAACAAAATAAAGTCTCAAGTAATAATTAATTTAAATTATAGATGGCGGCATAATGAAATTAATAAGTAAGATGAGTTTAGTAAACAAAAAAATAATAATAATAATAATAATAGTAAATAGAAAATATAAAAAAAAATATTTAAAACATTAATAAGAGTACAGTGCCATTATTTGAAACAAGAAAATCAACCTTCAGAAATATAAAATATAAAACAAATTTACCCACCTAGCGATGGAATTGTAACGACCTCCAAAATCAATAACGAACCGACCAATTGAGACACCGCAGTTATTAACTATGGTGGTTAACCTGTCTCGTTCGTTAACCAATTTCACGAAAGCACTTATGTTTACTCCAGACACCGAAGTACTGAAGATTCCCCTTTCTTCCAGCATCGGATTGTTTGTTGCCCAGCCTCTCCAATAACCCTCGAGTTTCATGGACAAACCGCTAACTTCAACCTTGAGACCTTTTGAATTTAGGGTCACGGTAGGTCTCGGTACCTGGATGCCTTTGACCTGGTTTTTGATAAATTAATTAGTGAATACATCATAATTGATTATCATTAAATAAGGTATTTGTCTTATATTTATTTTAAAAAATAATAATAAGCAAACCATGAGTGGAAACCAGAAAAATATTTCGAGGCTAGCGAAGATGGAAAATCAAATCAGGACTAAAAAAAAATATTCGGGTACTTTTGTAAAAGAATGTAAAAGTAAAAGATGCCTCAGATCAACTAAAAGGCAAAAATGGATTCGAGTGCATTTAACTTGAAGATTTCAGAAAGATTCTTGAAAAAAGTGTAGATATATATATATAATATATATTTTAAAAAAATATATATTAAAAAAATATATATATTAAAAAAAATATATATATATATCTATATTACTAAAGCTTGTGGAAATAAAAACAGCGCTAACAAACCTCTAAATTCAACAGGTGCGCCATCAGGTTCCTCGCGCTCAGGTCGTATCTCAGAAAGTTTGGAATTGCATCCAGAACGTCTTTTAAGGTCGATCTAATTCCAGCATCAGCAAATTCACTTACTCCCTCTGGAGTGAGGAAATATTGTATTCCAGAATCTCCGGCTACCGCTTTGACAATGTACAAAAAAATTAAAAGCATATTGAAATGTTAAATTAATAATCACTAAAATTATAGTATAAAAAGTTAGTGCACTAGGAATTAAATATTGATATTTAATGGTAATTCTCACTGTTAGTTCCATGGAGTAGAACCAAAGCAAGTATGAATCCACACATTTCGATCAGATTGCTTTGAAGTCCTGTTGACAAAATTATTCGAATTTATTTATTTATTTGATTATAGTCCATTGCATAACTCAGATGATTTGGACTAAAAATTATTCGAAAATTGCAAGCGCCGTTTAAATAAAACTTTCTACTTCTGCTGCAAACAGTCCAAACCATCTAGATAAGAAATAAAATGCTTGCCTCTCCTCTTAATTCTGCTCAGTGTAACAGAAGAAACGATCTTCAGAACTTTTAAGTCAGTTACGCAAGACATCTTTAGAGACGCCTCAACCTTCGACAAAAAAACAGCTATCGCTTGAAACAGGATTTTTTATAACCTATGCGAATCAATTACAAACAAGAAGAAGTCGAACCATGTTTAATTACTTTTTTTCTGGAAACTCTAGGTTTGCAAACTTGCCATCGATTATTGTAGAAGATGTGAAATCATCACAATGTCGTACACAACACCAACTACAACGCCATACACAATAGTGCTGTTTTATTGTTGTACAGTTGTTGATGATGCTTTGCTCGGAACAAAGTGGAAATTCGTGGATGCTTCAAGTAAATTTATGGTTTGATGTTGGAATAAGAATCTCATCACATGCTTGAATTTAATTATTATAGCCTCATATCGCAAAATGGGCAAAATAGCAGCTAACAATCTACCCCTTTGGGATAGACACCAGATGCTGTTGTACGCAAGGGGAAAGGTTTGAGCAGACGTGCAATTAATGAGGTGAAATCCCACCAAACTGAAACAGCTTTATGTAATCGCCCAATCGCAAAATCAATCAATCAATGAACTGTATGAATCAATGTATAAACGGATGAATGGAATAGTATAAAAACATGGTTTAAAACCTGAGTAGGTCTAAAAAAAATTACCTGGGCACTTGTCCCCTGATTTTTCCTCTTGGCAGCCCTGCATCGTAATGCCAATTAAATTATTTATAATGCATTATAATGCCTGCATAGTGTGGTACATGTGTGCATCTGTATAAGGCACAGTACAAAATGAGTTCTTAAATAATCGATCAAATGATTCATTCAAACAGTTTGCACGAAGAAGTAATTAAAAAATGGTTCGCCAACTCCTCCTTGTTGGTATTGATTTGGAAAAGATGAAAACATTTCTGTTTCGAGCAAGAGCAGACTTTTTTGCTTTCTGCTAAAAGTGTCGCTTCGATGTCTCGCAAGGTTGACCTTTTGAGCATTTGTCGTTCTGCTCCAACGAAAAGAGTCAAGATGGGAGGCAGACATCTCGTTTCCTTTCTGGGTAAGTTTGAATAAGAATGGTTTTTAAATTTAATGCATCTCAAATTTGAGTATTTGAGTTTTATTTTAAATTGGTTTTGCCAGAAGCGCTTAAAAGAAAGTCAACAATGAAGATGTTCAGTTCCACGCTTGTTTTCATTTTGGTCTGTGTACCTGCAGGTAAAAATTCAACTTTTATTCCAAAAAGAGCATGAGCGTTTGAAAATTATAGCCAATTAGTTATAAATATTCTAAATATTATAAATACATCATAAAGTAATAATTTAGATGATTTAGGTAATGACTTAATACTACCAGTTTATAATAAAATATTATTTAAATTTTTGTCGAAAGCTGTTTACGGGCAATCAGGGATTGGATTCTACCTTTCATCAGAAGGGTTAAGCGAAGTTGTTGCTGCCGCGATAAGGACAAATTTGCAGAATGTTTTGGATGCAATTCCAACTAATTTAAGATACGATTTGAATGGATTAAACCTGATGGCAGATCTGAAAGATGTCAAGGTTGGTGATTCAGAAGTTAATTAATATTGTAATTTTTAATGTGTTTATAGAGCTTCCTCTGCGTTTATTGAATTTCTGGAACGATCACCTGTATTGAAGTTAATCAATCTTTAAACTTTACATTTCAATAATGTAAATATTTATGATTTATAAATTTACAAAGGAATATAAAACAATTGAATAAAAAAGGGCTAATTAAATATTTTCACTTTTGTAATAATAAAAATATTTTCACATAAACCAGGTCAAAGGCGTTCATGTGCCAAGACCTGTTGTAACTCCAATTCCAAGGAAAGGTCTCAAGATTGAAGTGACTGGTTTATCGTTCATGATGGAGGGACTTTGGGCAAGCCAAGAAATGGACAGTTCCAGACTGATTGGCGAGGGTACGTTCTCGATGTTGGCTGCAGAAGTCAACATCAGTCTCTTCACCCAGTTGACCATTAAACGTGGGAAACCAGCTTTAAATGTTTCCAATTGTACCGCTTCACTTGAGGAGGTTGCACTTGATTTTGGAGATGAAATGAAGAACTTTACTTATAGGTAATATTTTTATTAACATTATCTTAATCTAGGAAACAAGCCTTTATAATTTAATTGTAGCCCTATATATGGATATAGATTAGATTTTTATTAAATGTTATAAATATATTATAGTTGCTCTTAATCGCGGCTATAATTTAATAATTTAAGTTAATAATTTATTAATTAAAAGCTGAAGCTTATCTTTCTTTTTTTGTCTGGTCGATAGGCAATATCTCAGAACTCAGATCGAGATAGACTTACAGAAAGCCATTTGCGACAAAGTACAAGCTATGAGAAAATTTCTTGGCGGGAAGTTGGACGGTCTGGAATCGCAAACCTTAATCCGATCCCATGTTCTCGACCTGTCATTGGTCAACAGTATTGAGGTCACTGAGGACGGTATTCACATGGCTATCAAAGGACAGTTTTCAGGCGACGACATCGATATGAAAGTTTGAACAATGTCTATTATCATCATCGGTTCATTTGGCTAAAATTGATGTTGTTATGATAGTCCGTAAATAAACTTTGACTCTGATAACTTGTTTTAAATAAAAATAATTCTCGCATCATTTACGTTCATCATTCAATTCCTCTTTTTAAAATAATCATTAAATGTTAAAAAAATCTATTAGAATGTAATAACAGTAATAATACTACTAGTAATAACATTAAATCACTTGAATATTCAAGGACATACCAATGGAAATTCCAAATGGTGGAATGATGAGCCTGACTTTGACTGAAGAGTTGTTCAACAGCAGACTTCGAGCTGAATGGAATGCCGGCTGGAATAAATACTCATTTATCCGAGAACGACTTTGGGACGTAAGTAATTGGTTTTATAATTACTAAATAATTTGCACGACATAATAAATCATACAATTATCTTGAAACTTTGGAAACAAGATCTGGTTGAACTGAATGCCAAATGCAATAACGCAACTTCAAGGAAGTTGATTTAAGCGCTCATTGATTAGAATATAAAATTTATCTTTTATCCTGCTGTGATTGATCATGGATACGTTTGCAATTGTTATTATTTTTGCCATTTCTCCTTCATTATAAGTTTCATTATTCAGGGAATAGCAGAGAGTCTCCCCTTTGAGTGGCTCAAAGAAGTCAAGCCGCTGTTCTTTAAAGTTCACATACCAGCTCCTGCAACTGCTTCGATATACCCAGAAGGCTTTTCTGTAAATTACTTGGGCTCGGCAGAAATCAGTCTCGTAGAAAACGCAAATTTTTCAGTCAATGTCACCTTCAATGCCTCATCAACAAGCAGCTTAGCAATTTACGATTCTCGTTTCTTGCAATTTGTGCTTAAAAAAGTTGACCTGGTTGTGAGCAGCCCTGGAATCGACCTGACGAACACCAACGAAGTCATCGCCCGCCTCTTGAACCCTTTTGAAACTGCAAAATATAGGTCAACCTGGGAAGTGCTTCTGTTCGACAAACTTTATCTAACAAATGCCAAAGTAATACTGACTCCAAAGAATAAACTCCTGCGCATTACTTCGGACTTCAACATGACTTCTCTACAGAACTTTGAACTCATGAACTCTGAAATCGTGAACATCACAATCATGAACTTTGGAGTCATGAACTTTGAACTCATGATCTTTGAACTCATGAATAATATGAGTATGATGTAATTAAGTTTGATTTATGTCCTCAATCTCTTACAAATCGTGCTTTAATATGCACGGTTTGTTAGTTTCCGTACGGTTTTGGTAACTTCAAATGTATTAATTCATTTAATAATAATAAAAATAATACATGAATTAACTAACAACTCAACATCCACCAAATTTGTTTATTGCTAATTTATTGATAATCACTTTTTCATGATTCCTGTAACAAGCTGTATTCAATCTTGTGTCTTGTTAATCACAATCCCATCTGTTCTTGACAAAACCTTTGCACTGAAAACATTAGAAATGATGTTTGTCATCGTTGATATTTTTAGTAACTGTGACCCATACTTGTGTGCAAATGTTCCACCATCATGAAATAACATAACAACATTTTTATATATCCGTGCCATTGTACGAAAAACAACTTAAAGCTTGCATCCTACATAAATATATCTATTCAGGATTTGTTCTTGAATTTAGAATTTGCTTTTTTGGTCTGTTGATAGTAAAAGTTACTTGTTAATTTCGTTTTAATCGGTTTCAATAAAAGATCATAAATGGTTACTTGATTGAACATTCAAATTATTTTTGTTCGTAAATCTAAAATGGAATTTTAAATCTATCAGAAATGAAATCTGCAAGGTGGCATTTAAATCGAGAAGATCATAAATACTTTCTTGGAAGAAGAAAATATTTAAAAATGATGCTTCATAAAATGTAAAATTGAACTGAAAAATTAACAAAGAAAACTAAGAATTTTAAAGGCCGAAAACATTATCATCGCAACGATTGATGACATTATAAAATATTATTTTATAGTTGATGGCAGAATCAAAGAACCGCTTAGTTAAATAATAAATATTGTCATTAAGTTTTACCAATTTATTTATTGGTCGTTTTTTATTCAAAGCTTACAAAAAGTGGTTGAGGGAACATGGAGAAGAAAAACAGCTGTTTTTGATTAATTTGGACAATAAAATTTTGTCGAAAATGTGTAAATAAATATGCTAATAATTATGTCTTGTTCAATTGTCCAGAAAATTAATTTTATCAAATGTCAATGGAAAAGTAGTTAAAAAAGTAGTTAACTACTATGAAAGTAGTTAAGGAGTAGTTGCTAACTACTTAGTTAAAAAGTAGTCAAAAATAGTTACTAACTACTTTTTTATAAAACTACAGTAGTTACTTTTTAAGCCCATCACTGCCATTCTGTGGCGGGCTTAAAACTTAGCTTTAGTTCTGTTGTTCTTAAATTAACAAAACCACGTTCAAAAGTACCCACTCCAACCTTTTATTGTGAACGAATGACAAAGGAGATTGGAATATACATAATAACTAACTAACTAACTAACTAACTGGCAAAAAAAAGAAATGTTTACTTTAAAATAAAAAATGGCTGCAGGAAGAATTGTCCATTTCTCAGCTGGAGGAAATAAAACACATAAACAGAGTATTTTACACAAAAAGCTAGCAAGAATAAGAGCTATTAGCAGGAAGCCAAGAATGGGCTTACAAGAATTATAATATTATAATAGGGCCATTAACCTTAAATTAGCAACATCACTTAATAGTATTAAGTTAATACTCATTGAGGAAATGGAATAAGCACACAGGTGGCACTGGAAATCCAAGAAAAAACAACAACTGACCCTTCAAATTGAGAACACCTTTACAGCCCCGTGTGCAATCATGCATGACCTTGAATCCTACCCAAGACTTTCACCAAGTTGGCCAAGTTGATAAGTTAGCCATCATCTAGTTTATGACTCATTCTCATAGTTCCGAGCGACAGCACGCAGTGTCATTGCTTAGTTTCATTACAAACATTCCCTTCTAGTTGCTGTTTCTAGTTCTTGTTGTTTTTGCTGTCAGATCAACCTCACACTTTCGTTCGCATTGTCATGCTACAGCTGGTTTGGGCATCTATCCTGATGACTGAATCCAATTCAGAAGGTAGATGATGATCATATTCTCAAAGGGCACGTGACTTCGAATGTCTGGAAATGATGGATGGCATTCACTAAGAGCCACAACACAACAAACCCCCACAAAGACCCAACCCTTGGCGAAGCATGAGCTACAACGGTATCGAGTGACCGAGCAAATGAATTGGCGAGCAGTCTCGACGGGCAAAAAAATAAACACATTTAAGAAATTTCATTTCGGAATTTCAAGGCAGCTTTTTCTTCAACTCGCAGAATTCCAAAAAAAACGATCGATTGAAAGTTAAAGCAAAAATAACGTTCATTGAACCAACGAATCGCACCCTCCGAACACTACCTTGGAGCCAAATTACATCTCGAATGCCAAATGAATGGAATCCGATTAAATGCAATTTAAATTTTCAAAATGGAAATTCAAGGATATTCTTTCTAAGAAAGAAAGAAAGAAAGAAAGACAGACAGACAAACAGAAAGACATCGACAAAATGAAGATGCGTCTGCCACACGAGAAGTCCGAAAGAAGACGTGTCTTTGTTCCCGTTGAGCGGAGGAAATGCAAAGTGCTGGAGACGTTTAGATGTTGGATCTCTCGAAACATGGACCGCTCGAAGAACCGATGAAGTAAACGACATTAATAACAACAATCAGAGTAATAATAATAATAATAATAATAATAATAATAATAATAATAATAATAAATTAACACACATTAACATACTAAACAATCGATGAACACGAAATAAACAATGAATGTTTTAATAAGTTCGACACACGACCACGAATGTAAAGCAGATGTATGAGATAAGCAAGCGTTTCCAAACAGCTTCAGCTGCAAGCCACAATATCGATGACGACGACGACGATGACGAGTTTTAAAATGCCATCACCACAATATTGTCATGAGCATCACATTCATTATTATGTCACCATCATTGTTAAGGTCTTAATCATTGTGAGTAAATGATAATATAATAACGTGACATTACTCTTAGCGATCCTTCAAGACTAATTATTAATGCAAGAGGGTGAGAGAAAGGGAAACCGAAAAAAATCATTCCACTGAACCGATCTAGACAAGCAAATGACGTCATCAATCAGACCAATAGGCTAAGGGGAAAAAAACCATCTGATGAAAGCTCTCAAAAGTTTTCAACGTTCATTTCTAGGCCAGGTTAACATCATCGTCCAATGGGAGAGAGACTCACATGACCCGATTCACTGATTGGTCGGCTCCTGTATTTGTTCTTGGACCTCCGACGGCTTCGTCTGGTAAAGTTCGGTCTTCTCGAGGCTCGGGTCTTGCGAAGGTGCCTGGAAGACGGTGGTTCCGGTCGATTGGACTTCCTTTCCGGTTGAACAGTCACCCTCTGAGGGTATCTCCGAGGCCTGGAGCACTTGCTTTGAATCCACGACTAAACTTTCTTGAGACGGGACGACAGTGCCCTCGTCTTCTTTGACGAGCTCGGGTTGTTCCGAGGTGACATCGCAGTGCTGGAAATCCCCGACAGTGTGACTTTTGGTCCTCAATTCATCCTCGATGAGTAGCTCCGCCTCCTTCCTGGCCTCGTACTTTCCATCTTGCTCCTCCCGTTTTGGTTCATCTTTTGGCTTTTCCTCCTCGATTCCCATGTCCTTCGAGAGGTCGGACAAGTTCTTTCCAATCAGGTCGCCATCCACATCCTTCAAAGCATCCTGGGTGATGACGGTCGAAGGTATGGGATCATCTTTACTCTTCTCACTCTTGTCTTCCTGCTCCTTGTCTGCCAGTGACTTCTCTCTGAGGTCCATGTAGGCGTCGAAGAAGTTCGTCGCCCCTTTCTGTCCCTCGGAAGGTTGCGGCTGGTCGGGGGTCGATTTGCCGAGGTCCTCCGTCGAAAGTTCAGAGGGGGCGTGTTTTTCTTTTTCAAGTGATTGCGGAAGCTGAGCATCGAGATGCTTTTTGCCGGTTTCGAGATCAGAAGTCGAAGGTGGAGCAGCAGATGAAAGCGTCGAGGATTCCTTTTTGAGTTCGGCATCTGAACTAGGAAGCGCTTGTTGCGACTGTTGTGCAAGGACGGCCGATTCCGACGCGCGTCGAAGTTCTTGTTGTTGCTGTAGTCGCACGACTTCAGGCTCTGGATGATGGTGGATGCTTGTTTCAGCTGCTGGTGCCTCGTGAGATATTTCCTCCTCTTCGTCCTTCACGTGCTCTTCTTGCTGCTGAATCTGTTGTGGCTTCTCCTGATGATGATGATGCTGTTGTTGTTGCTGCTGCTGATGTTGTTGTACTGTCGATTCAACTTTATCTTCATCAACGTGAGGATGAGATGCAACATCTAAGCGTTGGACTACTTCGACTCGTTCAATCGATTCGAGGACGCTCGAAGGTGCAGCTTCGTCCGAAACCTTCGGTTCGACCTTTTCGTCGTTTTGCGTTTTTTCGAACGTTTTTTCCTGCGGCTCGTGCTTCGGAAGGTCGTCCTCCAGACTGAGGCAGCTGGTGACGGCCTCTTGAACTGCTGTGGCGACAACGTTATCCACAAATTCGACCACTTTCTTCTCTTTTTCACCAGAAGCTTGTTCCGCTCGAGGCTGGCTATCCTTGGCAACTTTAACCTCAGCAGGCAGAGGATCAGATTCGGTCTTAATAGAGGTTTCGTCGCCTTTGTAGACGAAGCCCTCTTTGACCACAATGCATTCTTCTTCTTGCTTACTTTCTTCTTCCGTCTTCTTCTTTCCATCGACAGACGATTTCATTGCCTGCTCCAGCTTGACGTTTGCCGAGTCCTCGATCGAGGGGAAGTCGTCGTCTCCGAAATCTCCAAAGGATTCCACAAATCCGGACATGTTCTGCTCGAGAAGCTGAGCATTTATGCTCTCGATCAACTCCGGGTCTTTCGGTTCGCTTTCCGTGGATCGGAGCGCAGACTGCACGGCCACTTTTTTGGCGGTTTCTTTTCCGTCACCCTCGACGTCTTCCTCGTGTGCCAAAGCCTCCCCCCTCATGGAAAGGTAAGCATCTTCGAAGGATTCGAGAGGAGAATGCTTCGACGGAAGCTGGATGACTTCGAAGTCACTGCTGCTCGACTGGGTCTGACTTTCTGACTCCTCGTCCTTTTCTATTTCGAGTTCTTTGAGAGATTCCTTCTTGGAATCTGCAGGACTCGAACCGTCTTCCTCTGGTTTAAATGCTGCCTGGACAGACGTGTTCTTTGCCAGAACGACCTCTTCTACGATTTCAAAGGGTGCCTGATCTCTGGCTTGGACATCTTGCGATGTTTTTTCGACATTTTGGCTCGATTCTTGTTCGGGCGATTCGGACGCTTTTGGGTCAGATGGAGTTGTTTGTTTTCGCTGCTCCTCTTGAATGATGATTATATTCTTTCTCTCAACAGGTTCTGCTTGAACGACCGAAGCGTTAACTTCATCGAGGGCTTTCTTTTCCTGCGTGTCAACCACCGTTTGCGGTTGTTCTGCTCCGACAACCGAAGCATCTGCAGTTTGAGTCGCATCCTTCTCAACTTGGTGCTGTGATTCGAGATCAGAACTCGGCTCGGTCCTTTTGGAATAATCGTGTTCCTTCTGAATGTCCTCAAGTCTGATCATCGGTTCAAAATCTATCTTTCTTGTCTGAGATCCTACCATCTTCGAATCCTCTTCGACGGTGAGAGCAACTTTTCCATCGGATTTTGCGCCATCGATCGCCTGCTCTTCTGAAGTCGGACGCGTTTTATTCTCTTCCGATTCAGGTGCTTTTAAGTTCAACTTGTTTTCATTCTTCTCCTCACTCCCGCTTCTCAGGGGCACTTCCTCACCTTGAGCAGCTCCCGAAACCTCGGTTCTCGTCGGGGGCAGTGGATCGAGAAGTTTCGGGACGTCGAAGTCACAAATGCGAGCGACGGCACCGTCCATGTCGCGACTCGAAAACGCCGCTTTGATCTCTTCCTGGAACTCCTCATAGCTGAGAAGCTTCGTCTTAGGATTCGAAAGTTCTTCCGTAAGTCTCCTGATGGCCTCCGGAGTCGGACTGCTGACGATTTCAATGTCTTCGTACGTTTCCTCGACCAAACGTTCGGCGGACGGTGTGCCAGAGACTTCACCAAAGTTGACAACCCCTTCAACCTCCTGGGGATGTTTCGGAGACTCGGAGACCACCCGGTCTTCTTTTTGGTCTTCATGATGTTGGTGATGATGATGATCCTCAGCAACGGCAGCAGCCTTGCCATCGTCATGGCACACGATTTTGAATGGAGCTGAATCAACCTCTGACTTTTGCGCTTCAGTAACTTCGATAGGAAGCGCTTTAATTGCGGATGTCGCCGGAGCAGAACATTTTTCGAACTCGGCTCCGGTTGGAAGTGGAATCTGATGATCCTCTTTCTCTGCTCCTTCGGGCAGTTTTCCAACTTCTACGATCGATTTGTCGGTTAAATTTCTTTCCGAAGACAATTTTTGCATCTCTAAAGGCAGGTTCTCTAATGCTGTCAGACCATGTTCTACCTCCGCATCTAGTTTTGCTATTTCTGAAGACAATAGCTTTATTTCTGTGTTCAGTTTCTCAATCTCTTCTAGTGGTTCTTCAATTTCTCGTGGAAATCTCATGACTTCCACATTGAGATTCTCAACTGCTGGCACAAATTCCTCCCCTTCTGGAAGTGTTTCTTCTTCTGTGGATGGTTTCTCTACTTCAGACACCACTTTTACTTCTGTGGTTGGTTTCTCTACTTCAGAAACCACTTTTACTTCTGTAGTTGGTTTCTCTACTTCAGAAACCACTTTTACTTCTGTGGATGGTTTCTCTACTTCAGAAACCACTTTTACTTCTGTGGATGGTTTCTCTACTTCAGAAACCACTTTTACTTCTGTGGATGGTTTCTCTACTTCAGAAACCACTTTTACTTCTGTGGATGGTTTCTCCACTTCAGACACCACCTTGTCTTCTTCTGTCTTCACTTTCTCTACTTTCTCAGTCTCCAGTGTTTCCAATTTCTCCGCCTTCACTGGCTCAACTCGTTCTTTCTCAATGACCTCTTCAACTTTCATCATTGGCTTTTCTTCCGAATCGACCTCAGATAAAACGGGGTCCAGTGGATGCTTGGTAGCCCTCGGTCCAGAGGGTTGGGCGTCCGGGGTGACCCTGAGAGGGTGATCGACGTCTGCCTCGCCTGGTCGGAGAAGTTCATCTTCAGAGGATGTTGCATGATCATGTTCAAGAAGCTGGAATTAATTCAGAAAACTTAATCATCAATAATTCCTCCGATTCCGAACAAAAATGCTTAAATCAACATTCAGAAAACTGTCCTTAATGACCTAATGTTCTTAACGATCTGGCTGCATACATCCAGACAGTAAAATTGTAAAAAAACAAAAAACAGTCCACCACTTGCAAGAACGGAAATCACACCAAGTGACCCGACCCACAAAACACGGATCTGGGTCAAATGACCTAACCCACTGACCTCGAGCTCATCAGAATAGCCCACGGTGTGGTTGTGAACTGCACTGAAGTAGAGGAGCTTGTAGCGACCGCTGGGCAGACTTCGAAGGTCCCGTTCCTCGAACACGACGCTGCAGAGGAAGGTTCCGTCCTGGTTGTCCTCGCCTCTCTGGGGCACCCAGTTGTACGTGGAGTACTCTTCGAAATTCTTGAAGTTCACCTGAGGACGACGAGAAGAATGAAGGTATGACGACATTTTGACAGGTAAGTAAGACGGGTAAGAGTCATAAGCAGGGGTTAACCAGAGAAACTGGTGCAATGTATCAAGTGACAATCAATCACCATGACCTTAGAATCTACCAGGTAAAAGGAGGTAACTGGGTAAAATGTCTACGTGAGTTCATAATAATAATAATTTCTATGAAATAATATACAATGCTAAAAATTGTAACCAAAAATATCTAAATACAAAATAATAATTTCTATAAAATCAGAGTCATAAATTCAAAAAAACTATTCTTACGAAATTATCAACCTCAAGATCATCAACTCACAATTTCAACCAAAGACAACAACAACAACAACTGCAAAAACAACAACGACAACAACAACTGCAAAAACAATAACAACAATAGCTGTAAATCTCAAGATCCTCACCGGATAAAGTCCGATCCAGTCCCTGCCACAAGTGGGGAAGACCTTCGAGATGCTGTACGTGACTTTCTGATCCTTGCCTCGAGACCAGCAGCTCAGAGGCTCAAACATGACTGGCTGACTCGGAGAATCTTGCAAAACCTGGAGTGAAAGTGAGTGAGTGAGTGAGTGAGTGAGTGAGTGAGTGAGTGAGTGAGTGAGTGAGTCTGACCAACAACAACAACAACAACAGCAACAGTTGCAGCAGCAGCAACAGTTGCAGCAGCAGCAACAATAACCAAAAAACAACCTTGATGGTAAACGTGGATACCACGGGCTTGTGGTCGCTGTTCTTGTACTCCGGCAGTGAGGTGTATTCGTGCTGCTTGACGGAAAGGGTGGTCCCCGAAAAGGCGTCCTCGTGGACTCTCCAGAGAATCCTGTCGCACCAGGCTGGAATTCTGCCCTTGGAGCTGTGAATGTTACAAAAAGTTGAGCATCCATGTTGCAAGTTGCCGACGGATGGACGTAAGGATGGTTAGGTTGATGGATGAATAGATGGTTAGGTTGATGGATGAATGGATGGTTAGGTTGATGGATGAATAGATGGTTAGGTTGATGGATGAATAGATGGTTAGGTTGATGAACGGAAGGATGATTGGGTTGATGGATGAATGGATGGTTGGATGGATGGACAGATGGTAAGGTTGGCAGATAAATGGACAGAAGGAAAGACCTCACCTGGTATCGTAGGTGTCCGTTCCGACATCGAACTTGAACGTTGGGGGGAATGAAATGCCTCCTTCCTCAAAGTTCAGGAAGATCATGTTCTTTGAGCGAGCGTCGTTCAGCTGTCAATTGTTAATACAAGCAATTATTAACAAATAATTTATTAATTATTAACAATTATTTTTAACAAATATTTTTAATTAACAAATTGATCAATCAGGGTCAAACAGGGTCATCGACAGATCCATTTTAGACCCTTGGACAGAACAGTTATGTCACCGTGGCAACGAAAGAGCAAAAAGTGTTTTTAAAACCCTAGAGAAACCCCCAAATGGTTGCAGGGCATTTGCCCCCCTAATCCTTCAGACCTGATGACAAGCATCATTCACCAAAGTCGAGTAATTATTCATGAAAAGTCGAGTAATTATTCATGAAAAGTCGAGTAATTATTCATGAAAAGTCGAGTAATTATTCATGAAAAGTCGAGTAATTATTCATGAAAAGTCGAGTAATTATTCATGAAAAGTCGAGTAATTATTCATGAAAAGTCGAGTAATTATTCATGAACTCACCTGGTCGTGTTTAAGCAGTTCTTCGTATTCCTCGTTTCCGACCTTCTGTCTGACGACCTCGTTCGAAAGGTCATTTAGTCGAAAGTTCAAGTCCCCCAACCAGAAGACATAGCTGCAGTGATGACGATGACGATGGTAACGATGATTATGATTATCATAATGTGATACTGTTGAGACTAAGCATAACCAATGAAAAGAAAATGAAAATAAACGAATAACGAAGAGATTGATCAGTAAAATATTACTTGTTGCAATTATTAATGTATTGATTAGTGTTAATTATCATAAATTAGTGTCAATTTATTCGACATCAAATATTACTCGTTGCAATTATTAATGTATTGATTAGTGTTAATTATCATAAATTAGTGTCAATTTATTCGAAATAAAATATTACTCGTTGTCCAAGATCCTCGGGCAGTCGGGATCGCGGAATTTCTGGGACATCAGTACTTGATTGTAATCCTGGTGATGATGACAATGGTGATAACAAAAGTGTAATAACAATGACAACAACAACATCATGAATATGGTCATAAAAAATTCATGACAGCGACAAAACAACAACAGATCGACCGACAAGAGAATTCCTACGACCACAGTAGCAACAAAAGAATGAGACCAACAATGACAACAACAACAGCCACAATGACATCAGCAATCACAACAGCAGCAGCAACAACAGCAAAAAAGTCAATAACAACAGCAACAACTGCCACAACAACAACAACAACAACAACAACAACAACAACAACAACAACAACAGCAGCAACAACGTCCGAAGCGTCGTTTGTTCCCACCTCTATCCTGAGTGCAAAGTTCTCCTGATGGGCGGAGAAGTGCGAGTTGATGAAGCAGAGGTTCACCCCGTGGAGGTCCAGTCGGATGGAGACTCCACCTTTGCTGCCCTGTTTCGAACAAACGAACGTTAAAGGTCATACGAATCAATAACTAGTTCATAATCATCATCATCACCCAAATCATAATCTTCGTCATCATCATCACCCAAATCATAATCGTCATCATCATCATCATCACCCAAATCATAATCGCCATCATAATCATCATCATCTTCATCATCATCTTCATCATCATCATCATCATCATCATCACAATCATAATCATCACCCTCATAGCCATCATTATATTGAAATTGTAAGCAACGCATTGCATTCTTTCATTGGTTCCATCCGTACATTATTCCACATGCTGATCCATAAGTATGCCTCTAAGGGTTGTAGTACAGGTCAAAATTATCATTAACATCAAGTAGTCATCGCAATCAGCATTCCTCGCCTCTGCATAATCACCATCATCATCACCATCATCATCATCATCACCACCACCATCATCATCATCATCGTGCACCATTACCTTGCCACACGTTGCCTAAAAAAAAAAACACCTCAAAATGTCAAGTGGAGCGAGTGATTGATTACCTCAAACTCGTGACTCAACCATTCGACGACGACGACGGCTGAGAAAACATAAACGATTGTAGCAATTACGCTAATATCTACCCAACATTAATTCTACTCGATCCATCCATTCATCATCCTTGCCATCAATATAATTTTATCCACAACCCTCCATCCACCAATCCATCCATCCATCCATCCATCCATCCACCCATCCATCAATGCAACCATCCATCCATCCACCAATCAATCCATCAATCAATCCAATCATCCATCAGTCAATCCAACCATCAATCAATCAATCAATCAATGGACTGCAAACCCAGAGTCCAGCGTATCCGGTCCTGGTAAATTCGCTCTCGATGGTTGAAATGTCGAGGAGTTGCGACCGCTTGATGTAAACGGACAGGTGGATGCCAACCAGTCGAAGACTTTTCACCTATTGATGTGCAGACAAAAAAAAAAGATTTGTGTGAAAAAGAAAATTGTATTATAAAATTTAATATTATAATGTAATAATAATATAATATTACATAATGAACATTTTCATGTTATGTAACTAATAGAACATGAGTAATAACATTGCGTCATGTAATAATTTATTGCTTAAGCTAAATTATAATACAAAAAATTAACGAAATACTCGAGATTGAACCAACCACATGAAAAATAAGTTATTAATAATAAGAACAATAATAACAATAATAATGTATCTCAATAATTAGTTATGGCTGTTTATCTTAAAATAATAACATAAGTTCTGGCATAACAGCTATGCAATAATAACTACATCCATTACAATTAGACTTAGAATGGCCCAAGTGAAGACCGCCAAATTATAATAATTTAAAATTTATGCTAAATTACAATAATTTATGACTTCAGCTAAATTATAATAAATAAATTATAACAATAACAATAAATAATAATAACAACCATTAAACTAATTTCTAAGTGAAGCTAAATTAAACAACTGCTCCAGAAGTTACTTATAGACTGACCCTGACATAACCCCTCTGGCACAGGGTGGATGAGATGGAGTTGGTCCACGGGTCATCGAACAGGGAGTCCGAGATCAGGGTAGTGGTGTCGGACTTCAACTCCTGGAGGCTAAAACGGGATAACAGACAATAGGATAACAGACAATAGGATAACAGACAATAGGATAACAGACAACAGGATAACAGATAACAGGATAACAGACATTAGGATAATGTCAACAAGATTATCTTGCAGTCATAACAACTCACCATTTGCAAGACTGAAATCATAACAACTCAATATAACAATGACCGAACAAAATGGATAGTTATTGTTGCTGTTAATCTGAATATTCATAAATTCATCATTGTGCTGATAATCGATTAATTATGTCCGTCCAATAGGCAACGAAGCAGGTATGTAAATGAACATCCACATTGTAGCTCTTAAATGTGTACAAATATCATCAGCTGCCATCAACAAATTGCCATCACAAAGTAGTCAGGAGATGACTTCCCAATTTTAAATTATATAGCCAAGCATTAATAGTGGTGCTTGAAGAATATAAATTATTAATATTATTAGCAATAATAATAACAATAATAATAATAAAAAGGACAATAATAATAATAAAAATCACGTATTGTTAGAGCACAACAACAACAACAATAATAACATCAATAACAATAAATAATTAATGACAAAATGTCACCACAAATCAGAAAGAACAAATTAAAGTCTCAAAAATCAGCAGTTGTCATAGCAACCCAATTGCATAAAGGTCTGGCAGTTCCTTTTCGTTCAGTCCGAGGAGGGGACCGAGGTCGTCGGGAGGGCTGGATTCACCGACATTCCAAGTTACCAGGTACAACCTGGAGGAGATTTGGGGTTAGGGTTATGTTAAATTTACATAAATAAAACTAATTACTAAATTAATAAATGAATTGTTGTTTGAATCATTAATAATTAATGTATTCAACAGAGCTCGTTGTTTGCAGAGAACAAAGAACATCAAAAGTTAAAGAAGAGTGATGCTTGAAAATATTAATTCATTATAATAAACATCAGTGATATGTATCTGAGTTGTTATAACGTTATAACTGTGTCATGCCACTTAAAAGAAAGAATAATAATAACTATAATAATAGTTGTTGTTATAAATAATAATAGGCATGCTAACAATTAAAAGTAATGCATCAAAAAGTGTCAACAACAGGCCAAATAGTTTCAAGCTTAAGAATGTTTAGCTAAACTTCAACAGTGAAACTGATGCAATTTCTATTGCATGTTTACTATGTGAGGCCGGTATTATAAATCAAATAAAAATTCTTTTAAATAGAATTACGTAAATACAAATGATAGTTAGCAGACTTTTATGCGCTGTAGAATTTATTAGAATGTTTCAAGCGGACCAAAGTTTAGTGCGTACCATTCGGATTTTGCCAGCATTTAAATAAATTCTTTTTGCAAAATGCTTGCTTATTGCTATAAATTATATAAATAACCTTCATATTCTTGTTAATTTATAAGAAACGCTTTTATTCAACTCAGAACAGCTCATGTTCCTCAGAATACCAGACTAGAGTCACGGGAATGCATAAACGACAACAAAACTTAAGATAAAAAGCCTTGAATTTTTTAATTTTACCTAATTTCGGAAGTCATTGGCAGAAAGTGTGCAAATTCTTCTACAACTTCAATCTAGACAGCACAGAGCGAGACGAAACACCGCCGACAACAATAAAGGATCTTTAAATGAATCGGAGAAAGAAGTGGGCGCGTTCGTTTCTCAAGGAGATAATCTACCTGAAATAAATATAAATTTCAGTAAAATTCTTTCGTATCAAAAATTGAAAATTTATTTAAAATTTAAAACTTCTCCATACGCAGAGCAGCTCTCGACAACTCGTTAAGATGATATTTTCGAATGCGCAGACAAAGTGACTAAGCATACAGGGATAGATCAATAACGTTGGTCAATAAATGTTAGCTTCTGATGTTGCCACAATCTATTAATTTTTACTTTTGGAGCTCCGTTTTTTTACCCCATGTTCTTCATTTCAATTGTTTTTACCCTTTTTTAATTTCAAATTTCGAATTCACAAATTGGAGGCCTTGGCTTGAAAAAGACTTGTTTGAAATTAGCTTCCTTTATCGAGACCCCTAAGTTTTACTAATAATCTGGGTTATTTTTAATTTTGCGTTTTAGTTCTCCTAAACAAACCATAGAAGCTTTTCATAATTTTACCGTCGCAAGTAATACATTGTATTTGTCGAACCTATTAAATTTTCTTCTCAAGCTTGATATTTTGCCTTTGGCAAATAAAATGCTGTGGATGGACGAATAAGACTTGTTTATATTGTGGCCTCCATCTAGATTACACTTCAAGAGCCTTGGTCTGTCTGGGCTTTATATCAAACTCATTTTTAAGTGCAAAACAGACGAACATTTTTGCGTGTGCGAATATCCATTTTACAAACTTATTTTTTATAATTTAACTCTAATTTATTTTTTCAAACTAATTATCGACATTGATGCTTTACGCCTTGTTCTCCTCCAACCGCTCGCTTGCCCGCCATCACTTGGTAGTGATCCTGTAGAGTTGGACGTTCGTAGCGTCGGGATTTGAAGTCGTCAGCGCCAGAAGACCACAGTCGCTGTGGACGCTGATGCCGCAAGGTGATTCGCACTCAGAACCAGAGACATAGTAGCGGACGAACTCGCCATCTTTGTCGTAGGCGAATATCTACAATAGGTTAAGGGGAAATGGAATGTGAAAGATAATAATTAATTAATTTAATTACTTTAATTTATACTTTCTAAATAATTTGTCCTAAATAATTTTATATGTAAATAAACCGATAAACAAATCTGCTGTTTAACGATAAATTCCTCTCTAATCTAATCAATATACACAATCTGACCAATTTTTAGTAAGCAGTAGTGTTGTACAGGCAAACATTGTCAGTGAGCTGGGAACATTTGTTTTGACTGAATTATGTCATAATTATTAATTATTATTATTAATAATATTACTCGTATATAAATAATGTGGCGCTTCAATTTCTTGAAAGGTTTTTGGATGGCGCAGATGTCAGTATGATATTTTATGAGCCTTTTATGTGATACCTTTCAGCTTTTCAATGATTTAATATGGAAAATAATTATGGTTATAATAACGATAACAATAACAAGCTGGTAAAACTAATGATGATGAATGAATTGCTAATTAATGGACGACTTATAATATTATAAATTAATATTACTTGTAAATAAAAACGTATATGAATTGTAAAATATAAATTAAAATACAAAGTAAAGTCCGAATTTTCTATTGTCTTGAACAATTGTAACTAACTACTTAAATAATCAATAAATAAACAAATGGATGAATTAAAAATTTATTTAAATTCATAAATAAAATTCATAGATAAATTTAATTCTCATAAAATTCTCAATAAAATAATAATAATAATATTATTATTATTGTTAATAATAACATAATTAATAATAATTGCCTTATTGCTCTCATGATCAGCAACCAATATTTCGTTGTAACTGGAATCAAAGGTTATTCCGTACGGACTCTGGAACTGCCTGTGGCCGAACAGGTTGCCTGATCCTATCCTATAGATTGGAATAATAATTAATTAGTAATTATTATAATATTTAATAAAAGGACTTAATAATAAGAATTAAAACAGAATAAAATAATTGAATTAAATTAATAATAATAACAAAATAATAATAATAAACAGTAACAATATGTAAACAGTAAATGTATGTAATTATACGACTGAAGAACTTACTACTGCATTGGCAAGGAAGTCGGTGTAATGTTAGTAATTATTGAAATTATATCTCTGACTTCATTGATAATGTCATTACAAATGTTTACATCGTAGTAATTGTCATTGACACCTCCCTCATCATCATCATCATCATCGTCAACGTCAACATCATCGTCGTCATCGTCGTCGTCACATGACCCACCTGTTGATGAAGTTCCCAGTGGCGTCAAATATTTTGACGCAGAAGTTCATGTTGTCGCTGACCATGATGTGGTCCTCTTTGTCGACTGTCAGGTAAAATGGAAGCCGGAAATGGTGGAGAAGGTCGCCTCTTGAGCCAAAAGAGCGCAGGATTTTTCCTTTTTTTTTACAGAATGGTCAATTGTTTCTTTTAATGTTTAATTACTTTTAATGTTAGATTAGGCTCAGTAGTGTCTTAATCACTCATTCATTGAATCATGCATCCAACAATGCACCAAACAATGAGTAGTGTACTCTACAATGCACCAACCATTCATTCATTAGATCATTCATCCAACAAGGCATCAATTATATATACCTGAATCTGAGAACACGTGAACACAGTGCTTGGATACATCACTGACGACGGTCTCCCCCGTACTCAATAACCCGATGCCATGGGGCCTGCCCAGCTGACCTTCTTCTGCCTTCCACACCGAAAGTAGGTCACCCCTCAAGTCATAGGTCCTTATTGTCTGGAGAGATGGGGTTTCGTTATTTATTTATTATTATTAGTCTGACGTTATTATTACTTTTATTAGTTCTACTATCTAGCAAAAATAGAAATAATTTCACATAAAATTGATGCACATAATTGATAATAAACAATTTCAGTTTAGCTACTAAACAACTTTTAAGTAACCATCATGAAATCACTTTCGATTTACGATCAGTCAGTCTTATCTTTAAATCCCCGGTCACAACGAGACAGTTCGGCCAAATTTCGTCCGTTAAAATCCTCGAGTATTTATGACCACGATAGTCTTGATTGACTTCGAGTAGGTCATCCGCCATGTTGTCTCTGATGGAAGAACCTTTCTTTCCGGAATCGTCTGCTTTGGAAGCGGTAGTCCAATCTTCGCATGATCCCGTTTTGACGAGAAACAGACCGTGACCCGAAGAATCAGCCACCAAAAGGTTCTCGGGGTCCACAAACGTGACATCGTTGGCGTCTTTGACGAGTCTTTCGTCGGATTTTGAGGTGTCGTCATCCTCGAGGGACCAAATCCTAGTTGCAGTCCGTTTGGCGTGGATTTTGGTGACAGGCTCCCCGAAATGATCCATTAGATTAAATGAAGTTATATTATTATTATTATTATTTTTCCTGCAATTGATTCTATGCAGAGTTGTACTACTGAGTCTCGAGACGATCTCATAAACAGATTCTCCCGACACATAATTACACAGCTTCTGGCTAGGCTACCGCTATTAAATGATAGTTTTAAGGCTTCGAACAGGATGTATTATTAAATATCCAATGTCGTAGCCTGAACAACTTTAAGTACCCGAATAGTTCTCCCAAACGGCAAGCCATTTGCAACTACGAAACCGACATTTACGAAAATAAATTAGTGTCGGTGCAAATTATTCCTCAAGACAAATCAGTTACCCAGGGAAATTTTAGCAGACAAAGGGCCATGAAAGTTTTGCAAGCGTCGTCCAAACTCTAATAACAGCCTCTACTAAACCTACCTCTACTCTACAGCCTCTAATAAATCAAGACCATATGGCGACAGTAACTCGATAGCAATGCCTAACTATGAAGGATGGGAGTGCTGTATAAATGGCGGATCGGCTAAAAGTTCCTTCACATCCTTTCCGGATACATAAAGCACACAAAACTTCGTATAAATACAAATACAAACTTCTAAATTTTCATCATTCTTAGCCCTATACGATATAAAAAAATTTCCAAAATAATTAATGAATAAAGGACCACATAAACAAATAATGTAAATCTTGAGATAGAATGTGGAATATACTTTTTATTAATACTTGAGGCAAAACAGTCATGATATTGAACTCTCTAAGATTTGAAAGTCAGGATTTGTTCCAACCATCCTTCAAGCTCCAAGAGACATCTGTCGAGATTATCAAGTGTTTCCCCAGGGAAGAAATCTATCTTAGTCCTCTGTTTAATAAAAAATGTATATTATATTTTAAAACTATAATTAAAAATAGTTAATGATGTGAGAATGTATGCAGCAAGCATTTTTCAAAACTATTAGATCTCAAGATCACAAATGCTTGCAAATCTAACGAGCCTATATTTATGTTACCTTGACGGCAACGATGACACAGTTGATGGCCAACTTGGCTGCCGAAACAATCCTCGACCTCTGTTCTGCCTCTGCCACGACTGAGAGGTATGACTTGTAGGCTGGTGTTGTCGTTTGAAGATATTTGTTAATATTATTAGATAGATTTAATTAGAAACAATTCAATTGATGAGTTATATTAATACCTGTTGTTATGAATAAATTTAATAATTCTGTAAACAAACCTTCAGCAAGACAGGCAGTTCTCTTGCAGACGTCAATGCATTTCTCGGGATCCTTTTCCCATCCCAAGGCAAGCGAGGTGCAGCATCTGTGGGACTTCTGGAGGAAATGGATGACCTGGAAAAGATGAATTTTTAATGTGTTAATAAATTTGAAACTTAATTTAATATTAATATTAATAAAATATAACTGATATAAACAATAACCATGGTATTGCATATTCATGTAAGGATATGTATGTTGCGATATATGCTTAAAGATGGTCAATGCGACGTTAGTGATGTTGCTTATGGCGCCTTATAAATAAATATATAATTAATTTTAATAAACTTATTTTACTAACAATTATTATTAATAAATCGATAGAAGCATTCCTAAAAGGTTTTGGTCAAACACTCAGTAGAAACACGACATACTTTTTCACGACTCGATTCGTCCAATGTCTCGCCTTCTGCGACATGACTGTGCGTCTGGGCATACAATCTCCATATGTCCGCATCATTGACCTGCCCATATACGGAGGAAGGCGTTAACAACTTGTTTCACCATTAATGATGTTGCTCCTAACTTTCATTATCATTATTATGCTATGTATATATATATATATATATATATATTTATGTTTATAAATATAAATAATATAATGTTTAAAAGTTAATAAAAGTTGTTAAAAATATATATATATATGCTAATAAATAGATATATATACTAATAGATACATATGCTAATAAGCACATGTGCTAATAGATGTATTATATGATATATATAAAGCATCTAACATACCTCTGAGACGATTTTACCAAAAAGTTCCTTCAACTTCGGCTTCAGTCTCAAACTATCCTGACCTGTGGCATCTTTTAAATTTTCGCAGACTGCTTTCGTCAAAACCCTAAGGACCTTTTATTGGGGGGATAGGATTTCATCGATCGATATTAATTCCTCTCTTAAGACATTTTTAATTCGAAAAATTTTCTAATTCGGATCGATCAAAATGGAATGACACCATTTAGACAGCATTTTAGTTAATCATCGAACAAAGTATGCCATATTCAAAAGAAATCAATGAAATTAAGAATGAAGATATAAAACCCATTAACTGCTGCTATGCCTTGAGAGGCAGCACCACAGAAATGGTCTCGTGGTTCAGAAATCCTTACCTCGACATCTTTATGGGCACCCTTGAGTTTGATGAGCGTGTGATAGGCTCTCATCGTCTCCTCGAATTGCCCGATGTCGACGGAGACCTTTGAAAGATGTGGTTAGATAATAATTACTAATTACATGATCTAGTTAGGTAGGTTAATATTAACTAACGATAAGGTATGGGTTAATAATAATTACTAATTACATGATCAAGTTAGGTAGGTTAATATTTACTAATGATAAGGTTAATTATTAATTAATTATTAATATTAATAAGTATTAACAGTTAATATTTACTAACAATAAGGTATCGTTAGATAGGTTAATATTAATAAACTAACGACAAGGTAGTTCTCCCATATCTTCCAGTTGTCGTAGTTACACTTCAATGCCTCCTGGAGTGCAACAAAAGCTCTAGGCCTGCCAGAGATATTATTGCGAAATATTAATTATTTTATTTAATCTTTAACAACTGATAATTGTTAATTGATAATCTGGCCTGCCAGAGATATTATTGCAAAATATTAGTTATTGTATTTAATCTTTAATAACTGATAATTGTTCTAGTAATATTAAATGTGGATTAAATTACAATTTGCTTAAATATTATCTAACCTTGCTAATGGTTAAATATCATTATTGGCATCACTATTTGTTGTTGTTGTTATTAATATTATCAACATTATTTATCATAATAAATTCACAGTTCTTACTTATTCTTGGCTCTGATGTAAGCAGTAGCCAGATTGGTCCAAGCCTCGTAGTTCTGAGAGAAAGAAAATAACAAACTCATCTTATGAACATTATCACATAACCACCGACTGATAGGACAATAAACGAGAAGTTGTTAAAATGAATAATCACTCACGTCGCTGTTAAGGTTAACCGTCCTCCTGAAGCACATGGCAGCCTTGTCGAACTGGCCGCAAGCCAGGCTCGCACATCCGCAAGAGAACCACACTCCAATCTTGAAGAGAATAATAATAATAATATAATAATAATAATAATAATAATAATAATTATAATAATATCATTAAAATTAATAGTAATTTGATGATTTAATAAAATGATGGCAAACAATGAAGCAAAGGTAGCTTTTATCAAAGCTAAGCAGTGTCTCCATGATGTATATGTATTTGTCTATGGAAAAGCATCATCACATCATCATCATCATCTTCATTTGTCATCAAGATTATCAAGATGTTTAAGCTCACCTGCAGTGGATTGATGCTGAGCGATCTTTCGAAATACTCGAGAGATTTTTCAAACTGTAAAAAATTACAAATTATTAAAAAATTAAATATTAATAAGTAATTAATATTATATTTATATTATATACACATATTATAATATATATATATACAGCTTACACAACCTGAAAGATCTTTACAACCACCTTTATAGTAGCATCATCGGATTGGCCAAAAAAAACCATTAACATACCTCTCTTCTGCCCACATGGCAAAAGGCCAGCGACCTTTGCGCCCTTGCGAATCTTTGACCCGACAGCTCCCAGGCCTTGTGGTAGCACTCTTCGTCCCTGGTGACATCACCGAGGAAGCACCAGAGAAGAGGAGTCTCTTTGATGGAAAGCTGATGCTTGATAAGTGCTTCAGCCTGTAAAGATGATATAATAATAATAATAATAACAATAATATTAATAATAATAATAATAATAATAATAATAATAATAATAATAATAATGATAATAATAGTAATAATAGCAACAATAATATCAATATTTGTTGATATAAATAAACTAATTGGTTGCCTCTAGCAATCGGCATGACCTTTTGAACCGACCTTATTTTTGTTGTTGAGGGCAGCATGGCACCTGATGACGTCATCCCACATCTGGAGGCGTTCAAAAACCTCCAGGGCACTCTTCGTGAGCCCCATGTTGTCGAGCATCTCGCCCAATTCATGCTGGGGTGATAGAAAAATAAATGGATGAATGATTGTTAATTCATTTGTAAATGCAATATAATAATTTATTTTTAAATGTAAAATGCCAATTTCATTCTTATTGCATGAATGATGAATATTAATGAACTTGTGACTTTGTGCATTGGCAAAAGTTATAAATAGACCAAGAACCTCGATGGTCCAATGAGGTGGAAGGATGCTCGAGAAGACGAAGGACAGCCTGTTTACTGGTCGATTCGACTGCTTCCTGTACTGATTGTACAGTTCCTGAAAGTTGGAAAGGTCACAAATAGTCTTCAGATGGTAAGAATTACGCATTTCATGCAAGAGAATGAAAACGGCACCATACACAGTGGCCCTGATGACAATTTCATGAAAACTAAATACGATAAACTCATTACCAATGCTGAATATTCTTCTCAATATCCGTCATCATCATGGACAATCATCATCATCAGTACCGACATGATTATCATGACTCACCTCAAGCTGAGAGAGAGACCTATGCAGGTACCTGGTTCCATCAGACTCCCACTTGCATCTCGTAAACAGGGCCATCGTCTCGACGCTCCAGCTCTGAGGTTCAGAGAGGACGCACTGAAAAGGTCAAACGAAGGGTGAGAAGGTCATTCAACTACTTTAATTATGTTATGTTTCTCAATAACTACCAGTAATTGCTATTATATTAACTAATAAATAATAGTATAATAATAATATGTTTATTTGTATAACCCCAAAAGCATAAGCATGGTGCAAGCTGGGTTGCGAACCTTGACACTTTTACCGTCGTTCGCAGGCACGCTACCCTATGAGCCAACTTTAACGCCATAACTACTAGTTAACAACTTTAATAAACTAAGGTAAAATACTTTACATTTATGTATGCCATTGTCTCTTCTTTAATGACACTGCCTTGACCCTCTCTGCCTCTTCTGTGATGGTAGCTAAGTGGATGTAATTATAATAAGTTATGATAAATAGTAAATATTTGCATATTTACGAGAGTTGTACTGTTATTAATATTACTATTAATTACTATTAATATATTATAATATATAATAGAGTGGTGTAATTTTATTAATAATACTATTAATTACTATTAATACATTAACATACAATTAAATTCCCTACCAGAGTCCAAGGATGAAGCACTGCTCCAAGGGAGTGAGATGAGGGACTTTGGCTGCCTCTGGATCTTCGAGCTGCATTTTGTCAAGTACCGTCTCGTCGTCCAGTCTTAGGTTCTGGTGCAGAAGATATTCAGACCAATTTACGAATCGATATAAAATGATGTTGCAAATAATTTTAGAATTATTAAATGCAAACATTAATGTGCATAAACGGGCGATTTCAGCTTTAATATTTCTTTTGCTGTTAAAACAATCAACTAATTAATTAATTAATTAATTAAGCATGTCAAATGTAATTGTTTGAAAAAGAAATTATGACATTAAATAACATTAGTTATGAAATTGAATAACAATTCCACCTTTGGAAGTCCTGGGTTTTCCCCATGCGATTGGATTCCGTTGACATTGCCGTCATCCTGGCGATCGAGATGCTGTTTCTCCACTTTGAGAACCAGCTGTGGCACGCTGGACTCCTGGAAGCGTGTCCTCTTCCCAAGAAGTCCTTCAGAGGGCAACAAGTCCATGTCATTGTCATCATCATCATCACCACCATAGTTTAATTTAACATTTGTTGCAGCCTTTAATAAGTCATCCACAAAAACCCTCAGTACTACGTTAACCAGCTATCGTCACCATCAATATACTCATTTTCATCATCATCATCACATTAACCATCAAAACTACTATAATCATCATCACGATCATCATCATCATCGATTCCAACCCGTCAGGTCGACAGACAAGCCCGAGGCCTCTCTGGCCTTTTCCATGTGTTGCTGTGCGCTGTTTGACTCGTAGTAAAAATAGTCGATGTGGCAAGACTCCACGTGGAACTGCATGAACGATTCCAAGTTTCCGGCGTCTGCTTTGAAGATGTCGCTGGAACTTTCCACTTGAAGAGATGAGAAGGAGCAGATCGGATGAGTGGTTAATGTTTAATAATAATTAATTAATAATTACATGAAAAAATATGATCAGTTATGTAATGTTAATAATAATAATAATAATAATAATATTAATAATAATGATAATAATATAGTAGCCTGATGCTATGCGCCTTACAAACTTTTATTATTATTATTATTATTAGTATTATTATTATTATTATTATTATTATTATTATTATTATTAGTATTATTATTATTATTATTAGTATTATTATTATATTATTATATTATTATTATTATATTATTATTATTATTATTATTATTATTATGATTAGTATTATTATTATTATTATTATTAGTATTATTATTATTATTATTATTATTATTATATTATTATTATTATTATATTATTATTATTATTATTATTATTATTATTATTATTATTATTATTATTATTATTATTATTATTATTATTATTATTATTATTATTATTATTATTAGTATTATTATTATTATTATGATTATTATTATTATTATTATTATTATTATTATTATTATTATTATTATTATTATTATTATTATTATTATTATATTATTATTATTATTATTATTATTATTATTATTATTATATTATTATTATTATTATTATTATTATTATTATTATTATTATTATTATTATTAATTATTATTATTATTATTATTATTATTATTATTATTATTATTATTATTATTATTATTATTATTATTATTATTATTATTATTATCATTAACAGAGGCATTGATTGGACACAATTCTTAATTAATGGCAAAATTCCAACAGCCAATGTTAAGATAACTTAACTGCATATGGCTAAAATATTATCAATAAAAATTATAAATAAACAAATAATAATTAATTAATTTATAATTTAAAATTGACACTCAACTAATGAAATAACAATTCACCTTCCTTGATGAGTTGACCAATTTCATTCTTGAGTGTCGGCAGCCTCTCGGAGTAAAGAAACTGTTGAATCCACAGGCATCTGATCAGCCAGAACTTGCTCGTCTGTTGCATGAAATGTTCGATGCCTAAGTGTTTATTAATATAATAATAATTCTAATAATAATAAATAGTAATAATAATAACAATTGCAATTTGTTAAATACTTTGTGACATTATATCAAAATCAACTAACAATATAATTTATGTAATACTGAGAAGACAATATGTGTAATCATAATAAATATAATAATACAAATAATAATAATAATAAATAGTAATAATAATAACAATTGCTAATTTTTAAGTACTTTGTGACATTATATCAAAATCAACTAATAATATAATTTATTTAATAGTGAGAAGACCACAATAATCATAATAAATTATCATAATACATGCATCTACCTTGCAATGGACGGCCAGTTCCTCCTTAAACTGAGTGAGAAGAAGGCGGGCCACGAACAGGTGGGCGAGGTTCGAGGCGATGATGGACACATATTCACCGTCAATCATCATGGACGGCCTCAGCCAATCGTCTGTCTTCTTGAGCTGTGTTAAGGTAACGCTGTCGTTAGTGTTTTTTATAGGAATACATTTTGAAGGTTGTTGTGATGCAAGTTGAATTAAAATAACTTTTGACAATAATTAAATTTTATTCCTTGTGGTATGTTTGAGTTAACAGTTTGTTGTTAATAGGTAGTTAAGTAGTTAAATCAGTTGTATAGTTTCAAAACAACGCAAAGTCCTGTTTCTCTTTAAAGTCTAATACAAATGATCTAACAATAATAATAAAAAAATAACAATAATAATAATAGATATTGATAATTGACAAGTAACAACAGAATATTGGTTGCACTGTATATTATGAGATTAATATTGTATAGCCATATTATTATTGTACGAGAGATCAACGTCAGTAGGAATAAACACTTCAAGACAAACGAACCATTTGGCTGGAATCGGGCCAGATCAAGGAAGACACGAGAGGTGGTCCGACCCAATTGTCCTCCACAAACACTTTCAGATTGGCTACTGCAACCAGGAGCAGGATCATGTGCCTGAGACGTTGTTATTTTTAGAAACCAGTTAAGTAAACATTGAGTCATACTTTTAAGTTTTGCTAATTGAGGTAAGTGATGTGTTTGCAATGATGAGTTGGCTCATATATTATTTTATGATGATAATAATTGTAATAATATATAATTCAAATTTATAATTATTAATTACTGTAATATTTACTTTTATTTATTAATTTGTTTTTAACTTATTTTACAACGACAGGCCAGCTCACTTCAATATCTTCTCTTCTTCTGAAGTCGATTCCAGATACTGCAAAACTTGTTCTTTTAACCTCATTTCCAATTTTTCCATGCTGAGGTCCTCAGCAAATTCTATATTGGTGATACGTTTGACGGTAGAAGTGTCAAATATGGAATGGAGACACCCATTACTGAGGCTGTTATTTACTATTGATAAACTCTCTTCATCTAACAGCCCTGTTGAGAATAGAAAAGAAAATATAAATTTTTATAAAACTTTGCATTCGGTTAATTAAATAGTTTGTTGCCAATTAAAGTTAAAAAAAATTACTTTGTTATTATCAAGATTCCATCATATCCACAAAAAAAAGGTTAGACAACAAGTTGAGTGAAATAAGTCTGAAGTACCTTTAAAATCATCAGACGAGAAACATTTACTTATTTCATTCAATACAGACAATTCAACTGTTGTAGTTATGTAATCCATGATCGTGAATTGCAAGCAAAGTTGAGCGGTTTGAATGTCCAGCGACAATATGAATACACGTGAAGTTTGTTTACATGCAGTGTCTAAAAGATTTTAGTTTTTTTACTTTAATTAATAATTGATTTACTTTTAAATATAGTCTTTAAATAAATGTTTTTGGTTTTTATGTTATTGTGCACCTATTGATTTTCATATTTTGATGTTAATTTATAAAAATAACAAAAATTAAAAATTAAAATAAATTTTATTTATAAAATATATCTGCTAAAGTATAGAACAAGAAATCATAATATTAAAATTTAGCTTTAGAGGATGCAAAAGCCCTGTCAAAACATTGTTTGCGGTAGGAGATTCAGTGATGGCTGCTCTGAAGTTTTTTTCGATGACGGCTTGTTTTAAGAAGCCCCTGCTTTCTTTGATTTCTTCATCTACTAAAAAAATTATCGAAATCCCTACCGTCAAGAATGCAGGTTTGTAAATTTGTGGAGAGGAGTTTTGCCGCGTTTAAAAAAGACCTTTGAAGGTCGAATCTTATACATGCTGCTATTTTGGTGCCTGTGTTTATTACCCGAATTAGTTTTTTGGACATTTGTAGCAGCTCCAGCCATGGGATGATTTCACATTGAAATTTTCTGAAATGAGTTGACAGCAACTAATTAATCAAAATAATAAGTGCATGGTTAGCAACCAATGGCTCTTAAAAATATTGGCTGTAACAACACTCGTTAAAAAAGCATTCTTTCTGCAAGATGGATTGTTTGAATTTTACTCAACAACTCGTTCACGTTGCAGTAATTATCAGGAACATGGGATCTCACAAGAGGGTGATGGAAAATCATCCATCCAAGTTCGAATGGAGGAAGTTAAAGGATCAGCTTGTGAGGAATTGGCTTGCTAATAGTTGCTGGTTACAATTTCATGTTACAAAAATCTACCTGGCGTCTGTCATCATTGAGCGTAATTAGTGAAGGCCTCGCTTTGCGTGACATTTTTCATTAGTTAGGAAATTGTTAAGTCATTATCAAAAAATAATTGAAAATAGATAATTGATTATTTAGAAAGTAGTTAAGTGATTGTAAAAAAATATTTGAAATTGAAAATAGTTAAATGACTATTAACAAAGTTGCTTAATCAGAATGATTTCTCCATTTAGCACTTCTACACCCTCCTTGGAGTTATTCCCATTGTGGTGCTTGTTACAGCTACGAACGTTTTCATCGGTCAGTTGGATGTTGTACTTAATAAAGTTATAATATATAATAATAATAATAACAAATATATAATTTATAAGTACTGTTTTAAAGTTGTTAAGTTGCTGATTAGCAATAAAAATGTCTCTCTGTGGTTTATCTGTTTTTAAATATTGTACTTCACATTGAAATTTACATTCCATTTCTTTATAAATGAGAAATGAATCTTTATTTTTACAAGTCATCTTTAATTAACATTAAAAATCACAGCTTATCTGAAATTAAAAATTATTCAATAACTAATTTACTTAGTTAAAATAACATTGTAAATTGCTTCGTTTTGGATATGTTTAGTAGCTTGCGAGTCATAAAAGCTCCCTCCCAAATTAAATACATTCTTATTCTCAAATGCATTCGACATTAGTCTAGTGATAATAATGTTATTGATTACTTGTCTCACTGCCCTCCCAAGGTCCTGCCGAACTGGCCGACACGCCCGAGGGCTACGAGCCGAAATATTACGAGTACTACCAGGTGGGTGCAAACTAACAAATGGTTTTTTAAAGCCTCGTCTCATGTGTAATTATCACCTGAGAGGCTCATAAGGCACCAATTTTGGGCTAATGTTGAAAAAAATTATATAATTTATAACAAATATTTTGTCATTGCTATTATTGTTATTATTATTATTGTTGTTGGTTTTTGTTGTTAAACTAATTTAATGATAAATTAGGTTATTTTCATTAAGTTAGTTATCTTAGTTTAAGTTTCAATTTAATCTGACTTGGAGAAAATGGCAGTGGTTAGACGTACGCCTGTATTATTATTATTATTAGCTGTCACTATTTATTTATTATTATTATTATTAAATTCATTATTATTGCAAACAGCTATTATTATTATTGTTCATTTTCATCCATCATTCCAGCACCCAATCTCCAGGTGGATAGCTCGTCACATAGAAACACCTGAGCACAAGTACGAGAGAAATCTTCACTTCGTCGCCAGGGAGATGGATGTCATAAGGATGAGGTGGGTGGCTGTTTGTGGTGTAAAGGACACGTTTTGTCCTCCTTGATAGCAGAAGTCAAGAGACACTTTAAGACGTCATGTGATTGATCGATTACTGTTACTGTTACTAAGACATAGCGGTTAACCATGCAGTGTCTTTGCACGTTCGGTTTGGCAAATCGTTGGATTACCAGTTAAGTTAACCATCTCTTTACAAAAACAGGAGACTCGAGAAAAAGGTCAACAAGCTGTTGGGTTCAGCGGGTGTGGAGTACCACAAGCAGTGGTACATGGTTCCAGTGGACAGCAGGCACGTATTGGATGCCAGAGAAAAGAACCAGCGAGATAGGCTGGCAGAGAAGGAGCACTGGGTAGGCTCCACAGGTCCCTAGATCGGGTACGTCCGCCGACCGAGAACAATTCACAAAGGCTGCCTTCCTGGAAGGAAGTTATCGGCATTTTGTTTAATTTTAAACATAATGATAATAATAATAATAACGTCAATTTCCGTCTTCTCTTGCATGATGTTGGAAAAAGTAGTAAAATTTTCTGAGCACAAGGGCAGTGGGTGAAAACTAATTATACAAGTTATATTATTATATAATTATAAAACTATATAAGTTATGTGTTATTTGATCTACCGCTAATGGCCTGCATCAGTTGGAGTTCCAACCGCTTCACAAGAATGGATTCTGATGCCAATTCTTACCTATAGCAAGTTTTGACTGATACAACACAACCGAGTTATAATTTCGGCTAGCGTAAGTGTCTGAATGTTTAAGACTAAGGCTGATTGATTAATATTCACTCGTATTCATAAGGACATTACACGGATCCAGCAGATATTCATTACAATAACATCAGTTCCTAACAAACTTCATTCCGATACGACAACAAATTCGATACAACATGGATGCTCTTCATTAACGAAACGATGTTTATTATGTTAAATATAATGGACGTTATAATCGTCTGTAATGTTGTTGACTATCATAGTATCATTAGTATTATCGTGAGGACAATTATTATCTTTGGGGAAGATAGATCATCTCACTCCATGCTTTTTGGCTTCAATTTCATAGATAAGCAGCCTCCACATTTTCATCACGAATACCTCGGCCTCTTCGTCGAGAACCTGAATTAAAAAATTAAAACAAATTAGCAAAAATTAACCACCAATGCAATCAATAATAATCAAGTTAACAGCATAAGATGTGTACATTCCAAAGATCGTGACAGATTATTGGTTATGTGTAAAAAAAAAATTGATTGAAACGTTACCATGGATATGTCAGAAAGAATGGTGTCGGGGGGTGTGTGGCTGTGGACCTTGGTGCAGATGAACTCGGTCAACGTGGGCTCGTCCTCCCCAATGTACTCGACTATTTTCTTGTTTATCCAAGGCTTTATCCTCTTGTCCACGAGATCCTGTTCAAGAAAAGGTGAATATGTTATGTTAATATATTTGCTAGACAGTTACGATAATGCTGACACATTAGATAACTAATAATTTGAGCTAAGCCAACATGCTGTTATTGCCACAACTGTAATCAACTTCTCAAGTAATGAGATGAAATAAATAAAAGCTTCCAATAATATGGAAGTGAATAAATTATTATAATCGTGAATAGATTATGCTAATATTTAACAACCTGATCGACGAGAGTCCAATTGACTTTCCAGGCGAAGAGTTCCTTCTTTTTGGTCGGAATCTTCTCGATGAAGTTCTTGATCCACTTCCTCTTTTCCTCGGCTGTAGAGGGGGCAGACGCTCCTGAATGTGGTGGTTTAGATTGTTTACATACATCAACTAATTAATTAAGTAATATCAAATGCTGGTCAAGTAATAGTGTCATAGTAATAACAATAAATTGCTCTAATTCATTCACTTAAGCCCATCCATTGCTACCATAAGTTATCATACCATTGTATTAATTTTGCTTAGTGCAACAGTTATAATAACACAACAAACATGCTGCATAATTTTTACCACGATTTAATCCTAACTCAGCATAATCACAATGTACAGTTTCTTTTTGTTTAATGCCCAAATCTCAACTAACCTCCCACGGACTGAAGTGACGATGATTTGTCGTCGTCGTTCATGTCGAGGAGCGTCATCCTCCTCTTTTTGGCGGCCATGTCGTTAACCTCCTCGTCGTCGTCTGCGTTGAAGATGTCCGCCACACCCGATCTTTTTCTCTTGTCGGACTTCTGAGACGGAGAGCCATCTTGTTGCACCTTGGATTTGTTGGACAATTCGACGTCTGCGAATAAAGAAGAAAATTATTAAAAATAAAATTAAATTATATGCATGCATTCAAAATGCTACTGGTCTTTTCTACATTATATCTAGGCATCCCATGCAGATTTATATCCTTACTTATTTTAGACTTTCCATGTCCGAAGTCACTGGCAGCCTGGGCTGAAAGACCCCTGGAATCGTCTGAGAAGTACCCAAAACTGTTGTCGACTCTCGTGCCGGAAGTATGATTGGAGTCACTGTTGTTGGCGGGCGACCTGGAAGTCTCCTCGTCCATCGGGGACACAAGATTTACGGGGTTGTGGCCGTCCAGCGTGTCCGGCACTTTGGGGGCAGAGTTGACGGACCTCAGGGTGGAAAACGTTCCTACGTCCATCGGTTCGGGATCGTCGTCGTTGTTGTTGCCGCTATTGAAGAAGTAACTACTGGGGAAGCAGCGAGGAGAGTCTGAGATGACGTTGTTGCGGGCGTCGGCGTGGTTGTCGTTTTCGGGGTCCAAGACTATTACAGGGGAGTCCGAATGGTCTGGAGTGGCCTGACCCGGTATCGGAATCCTGGGCAATAGATGGCCTTCTCTCTCCCTTTCAATCTAAAAGAATAAATTAAAAAATTAACTAATTAGCCAATCCATTTTAAGATATTGTACGTCAATCGATACACATCACTGGATATCATGCCGGTCTAAAAGACTAAAATATTTCTAACCCGCGCCATCTCCGACTCGAGATCAGGATGACCCTGTTCCTGGAGCTTCCTTCTGATCTCTTCGAGTTCTTCTCTTTCCCTCCTTCTGTCCCTCTCGTCTGCTTCGAATTCCTTCTCCCTTTCGTGAAGTCTCCTCTGGAGAGCACTGCCTCTGATGAATGAAGGCATTATTAATTTATTGATTAATAAAAATTATGTTTATGAACAATCAATCTCCTAAAGCCAGTGAAAGTAATCAATAGAACTTTTATCGTTAAGAATTAATTCGAGCACAACATGCTCAACTCAGGGAATCGTCGAGTACCGAGAACAAACGCACGCATAGAAACAAGCAACACCGTCGATACCGACTTGTAATATTTGACGTCATCACGTTCGTCGTTGTAATCCTCCAGGAACTCCCGGAGTCTCTTCGACTCCTTGTTCTCCTCGGACCTCCTCTCTTTTTCTCGTTGTCTCTCCCTCTCGTACTCGCGAGTCTTCTTGCGCTCTCGGGACTCCCATTTCCTGAGGAGCTGTATGTTCACGAATAATTGATTAGTTTAAATGGTCGCGTCAATTGATGAATAATTGAGTAGTTTGAACAGCCATGTTGTCTAATGAATAATTTATCTTAAAAATGACCACCTCTTGGTAGGCAGCCTCCTTTTCCCTGAGCTTTCTTTCCAGTTTCTTCCTCTCGTACAACTCCTCTTCCTCATCAACATCGAATGCATCCCTGTCTCTCGACCTCTTGTCGGCCACAGGGGATCTGTCCCTCATCTTAGGGGGGCTCTTGTTCTTTTCTCTCTCTCGTTCCCTCTCCTTGTCTCTCTCTCGGGCCCTCTCCTTCTCTCGTTCCCTTTCTCTGGAGGAATGAAGGCAACGTATTTAGTAAAATGATGATAATAATGATTTGTATTTGTTTTTTTTTCTTAAATTGTAAGGCAAGGTTGTGAATACCAAAATAATTATTCAAATTCATGTCACTGCCAGATTATAAAAATTAGCACATATTATAATCACATACGAAATATTATTAATAACAATCACATACGATAATAACTAGCAAATATTATTAATAGATGACTCTAACCTTTCCCTTCTTTCCCTTTCTAGTTCTCTTTCTCTGGCTCTGTCATCATCCCTTCTCCTCCTGTTGTCTCTGTCACGATCCCTTTCCTTATCCTTCTCTTTGTCTCTACCACTGTCCGAGTTCTAAAAATAGAAATTTGGAAATTACAAGCACCGGCAACTTCAAAGACTGACGAGATGAATTGTATGAGATATGAGATGAAGCGAAGCTGAAAAGTAAACTGATTATTGGTCAACTTGGTAACAAATGATTAGTAAATGCACCATAAAACACCATCTCTCATTTTGTAAAGAGTCACAGTTCTGCAGTAAGATGCCATCCATCATGTTGCAGCCATTCACGAAGGCTTTGTTCGAAGCTTAGCTTGCCATTATTAAAATATTTATAGATATCAACAATCAATTGTGTATTCGTGCATGCACTCAATCATAACATGCAGCAATTTATAAGTTTTTTTTATATGAATAAAATAAAGAATAAAGATATACATTTTTCGTCGATAATTTGTCAAACTGGACTCAGCTTTTTCTTTCATGTAAACCAGTCTAGAGATATGATAACAATAGCTACGGTCTGACTCTCAAGAGAGTTGCCCTGTTAACATGACACTGATTTGTAAGACGCCCTGTTCCGGGGGGCAAGGGTGGCCCACCCCCCCGGCGAGCCAAGCATCATTTTTCCGTTCAAAAGAAAACATTTTAAAATCGTTTTGAAATTTCCAAGTTAACCTCTCTAAAAGTCCTAAATCTTCATCTTCAAGAGAGCAGAGGAGAGACTACGGCCAAACGAACGACGCTAATTTTTTTTAAGGGCCCAGAAGGCCGGGGAAAGCCGACGTGCCGAGTTCCTCAACACGCTCGATGAACTGACCGGCAGTGGTTTCGTTCTACAGCTGACCGGTCGAATCAGGGAGCGATTGATGGGCGTCGGCCGATCGACGTAGACGTTCGGGGATCGCGACGCGTCCCCTTTCGACTCAATCGAGCACGCGAAAAGAAAGGCAAAACGGCTCGACTCACTAACTAGTCCTGATTTCCGATCGGTACTCCAAAGTCGGAGCGAGTCGAAGCTCAAGCATCGACAGGCACACATGTAATGGCAACTTAAAAGTTCAATTCATAACAGTCTATGGTACAGCAATCAAACCTAGCCGAGCGACGTATCCAGCTAGTTTAGCAATTAGCAGCCGGCAGAAATCCGTAGGAGATCTGTAAGGGGGTTATTTCCATTATATCGGTCCCCGACCACCGTCTGGACGCAACCTGTCGTTGGTCGGAGTGGAAAGGGAATGTGAAAGAAACGAGCGACCAAAAATCCAACTAACCAGGTGAGCATCCCTGAAGCTCCTGATCTCTCTGTTGACCAGGTTCTTGATGTCCTCTTCCAACTCCATGCCTTCCAAGTTCTGCAATTTGGAAATGGTCGGATCATCATCATTTTATGACCAGGAAGTTCAAGCATAAATTCAGAGTGGAAATAAATAATTAAAGTAGTTTTAGAAGCTTGCACAGCGGATGTTAAATGCGATGATTGGATTTGATCCAATCAATCCGATCAATCGACAACAAATAAAAAACACAACCAACCAGTGGAGGCATTTCTTCGGACGGCTTCTTCCCTTTAGCTGACCTTTTGTCGGATTCGTCTGCAAAAAACACAACACCAACGAATGTCAAAATGCATTATCTCCATGAATCTCCACGCATCATTTTTAAAACCAATATCCTCAAACACGGAGCTATCCTAAAAGCACGCATTGAAATGGCACGTGTTCAACTAACCAGCACCATCTGCAGTCTTGTAGAGATCGGAGTGGTATTCTCTCATTATGGCCTCCAGTTGTTCTCTGGTCTCAGCATCCTTCTTGTGTTCCGAGTCCTCTCCATCGTCGTCTGAGTTATCCTCACCTTCTTCCTTGACCTTGGTGACCTTTCTCTTCTCGTCCTTTTTCTTTTTGTACTCTTCGAGAAGGTCATTGGTTTTGGCATCAACTTTGACCTGCGAAGGTTAAGAAATGTTAAATGATAATTTTATTCCGGAGACTTGATTTACACGATCTTCTGTAAATCCTCATTGGCTTTTTCGAGTCTATTTTGAGAAAGCGAAACGAGACTCACCAACAATTTCTTGTCGACGACGTTCCAATCGTTGAGCAGACGAATGCACCTCAACGTCGAGGCGGGATTGTCGTATTCGCAAAATCCGAAGCCTGCAAACGACAACAATATTAAATCATTAATTAATCGTTACATCATATTAATATTTCAACTCATGCACTCGCAATTCGCAATCCACGACATAATCAGATCGTTATGCACATTTCAGTCCAACCACTGAGTTACTGCCAGATGATTCCAACCACCAAAACCACTCACCTTGGAGCTTCCCTGAGGCACCCTGCACTCTCTTCCAGCTGAGGACGTTGCCGCACTTTTGCAGCATCGCCTTGATCATGGCGTCGGGAGCCCCGTCGTGGATGTTGCCCACAAACACCGTCGTCACCGGCAGTTTCTCCTCCTGCGTGGAAAAGTCATAATTTTGTCACTTTTTGCAATTACAGCATCAAAATTGCGATTAAATATTTTTTAAAATATAAGTTTACTTAAGGAGGACATGATCGGTCCACGAAAAAGCAACTCTTGATTGCTATCTTCTTTGGATTAAAACTATAAAGCCATTGCATGTTTAAGAAACACTAAATGGCAATAATAACAATGAAAAGTGACTCACAGGTGGTTTGTTAAGAACAGGTGGGGCAATGACTTCTGGCTTGCCAAAAGACTGGTGCCTTGGCAGGTTCATCTGTGGAATCGTAGACATAGGCAGGCCTGGCCTCATCATCTGATAGGGAAATTAAATATTAACTTATTAATAATAATAAACTCCTAATTCCAAACATTGGAAATAAACCAATCTATCATCAGACATTTGTTTTAATAGTTGCAGCACAACAACCTAACATAAATCATGCATCAAAATTACAGATAGAACTTATTGATATCAACATCATGAAAACTGTTTTTGTAAAACAGAACATTTATGTCAAGGAGTTATGACCCATGTAACTTTAGAAATTGTAGTTTAGAAGAACAGAGGTATTGCAGAGCTCATTCAGAGTAATTAGTGTAAAAAATATCTATCATACAAAAAATAATTTGAACTTACCCCAGGCACTGGCATCATCCCAATGGGCATCATATCTGAAACATTAAAGAATTCATGTCACAAAACATTTCGCATAACATTATAACTAATATTTGTCAATAATACTATCAATATATAACTAATATCATCAATCTGTTGGTACAAATTAGGCAAACCTTGCAACAACAATCTGGATTTCTAAAATTCGAAACATATGGCCGACAGCAATTAATTCAAATAAAGTTATTACGTGTCTTAATTACATCGCAGCCAAACAAATAAGACGTAGAAACTCAAAACACTCACTTATAGGTGGATAGGTGAACGGAGGAACCATTATTCCAGGCATGATAGGTGGTCTCGGAGGGAACGACATTTTTGAATACAAAATCGTCTGATTATGTCAACCAATGTAAATGCCACTCAAAAAACTATTTCGATTGTTGTTTTTAGCGAGCTGTACGACCCTTGCTAATTTATTAAGCGACCGAGCAAGTTCACAACATGGCGAAATCCACGACAAAATATCTAAATGCAATGAATTATTGTAAAATTAATAAAATTTTAAGAAAAGAATATAAAATTTTTTAAAAATATTGCCTAAATTTATAATATAATTATAACATTTATTCAATTTTATTAAGATCATCGCGTGTGGCGTTTATACGACAATATTAATATTTAAAAAAAATTAATACTTTAAATACAATAAAAATTGACTCAAAATTTTTAAAATTTCTTAAATATTTTAATTGGTACTATAACATTCTCCAACGACTCTTCACGGATGAATGGAGATTGATATGGAAGAATGAATAAATGGAAAAGATTTAAAAAGCTTGAGTGTCAAAGAGATTGCTAATAACTTTATCAAATTATTTGCATCATGAAAACTTTTATCGACTTCCATAAAAACATAGTATTTCTTCTGAAATGTTAAAATCAGTTGAACATAATCTTGGCTAATAAAATAATCACGAATATAAAAAAACTCAACTGTTTAAATGTATTTATTGTTATTAATAAATAAAATGTAATAACCAATAATTAATCAACAATAACAGATTGACAGATAACCAATAATTGATTAACAATAACAGATTAACATCATATCTGACTCCAATTTGTGTTAGCAGTCACATGTGACTTTATTGATGGTTGAAATAAATAAATTAATAAATAAATATTTGAAATTTAATAACAATAGCAAAACATCACTTGGCATCAAAATAACACTATTATTCGTTAGCTCAATGTCAAGACTAACTAGTCAATATTAGTCAATAGCGAGGTAGCCAATGAACGACTGAAGGACTTGTGGAAGTAGGAACAAACGGACGGACGGACGGACGGACGGATGGATGGATGGATGGATGGATGGATGGATGGATGAATGGATGGATGGATGGATGGATAAATGGATGAATGGAAGCGTTGCTTCCACTAGCAACAGGACCTCGGTACACACCTGGGACTGGCCGCATGTACAATGCAATCACGTGATGCCGAAGATGATGACGACCGTGATGGCAAAATGATGATGATGGTTAGAATGGTGATGGTGATGATGATGATTAGGAAGAAGATGGTGGTGGTGGTGATGACGATGATTAGGAAGAAGATGGTGGTGGTGATGATGATAATTAGGAAGAAGAAGATGGTGGTGGTGATGATGATGATGATGATAATGATGATGGTAATGATGAAGAAAATATAATATATATGATAATAAGTGATGATGAAGTGTGAAAATAATTAGGAATTTGTGAGAAAAAGCTAAAAAAAAAACCTGTTGCGATGACGATGACGACGACGACGACGACGAAGAGGATGATGATGATGATGATGATGGTCATGACAATGGCTCGGCCAGGGGCATTCTTTATGCATGAAAGTGCAGAGTGTCGACGTCACGTATACGAGGACGTGAGTGACTGAATGAATGAGTGGATGAGAGGATGGGTGAATGAGTGAGTGGGGAGGTGAATGAATGGATGGAATGGTGAATTAGTAAGTGTGAAAAATAATGTGGTTAGAAAGCTTTTAGCATACATGAGTGAGCAAATGAATGAGGAAGTGCCCAATAGGTAAGTGAGTGAGTGATTGAGTGAATGATTGAATTAGTGAGTGATTGGTTGAGTGAGTGAGTGAGTGAGTGAGTGAGTGAGTGAGTGAGTGAGTGAGTGAGTGAGTGAGTGAGCGAGTCAATTTCCGACCTCCGAACATATGGTACAGGACAAATTAGAATTTATACGTCTTCAAAGCGTCGTCGACTAAGCTCCCTTCAAACTCATCGTCTTACTCACCATCATCATCATCATCGTCGTCGTCATCATCACCATCATCATCACCATCATCATCATACTCCTCATCTTCATCTTCCTCCTCTTTCTCCACTCATCATCGCCATCACCGGCAAAGATTAATCACACGTCGGAGCCTGTGGAGCTGGAAATCTCTCTTCTTTTGCGTCTCTTCCGGCGTACACTGACTGGCTGTACGTTCTCTCGCCTGACTGTCCATCTCTCTCTCTCTCTTCTTCTCTCTATGTATGTCTCCTTATCTGTCTGTCTGTCTGTGTGTACCTTTATCTCTCTGTGTATGTCTACTTGTCTGTCTGTGTGAGCCTTTATCTCTCTATGTATGTCTCCTTGTCTGTCTGTGTCAAATGTCCTTCTCTTCATTTCATCTACTATTTATCTTTAATTCTCTGTCTGCCTGTCTGTATGTCTACCTGTTTGTCTCTTTTTCTGTTCACATATCTCTGTCTGCGCGTCACTTGCTCCTTTTCCAGGTTTTGAGTGGACGACCGAATGGGTGGGTGGATTGGGAAGACAACCAGTGGGCTATATATTCGGTGAGTGGTTGTTAAAAGAATGATGACATAGGAGGTGACAAAGCGAGTGAGTGAATGATTTAGCGAGCGAATGAGCGAATGAGTGAATGAGTGAGTTAGCTAGTGAGTGAATTAATCGGTTGAACTCCGAATGACCAAAAGAAAGAGAACTAAAAAGCGATTGACGAGTTGTTGATGATAATGATGATGGCTATAATAATAATAATAATAATATAAAAAAATAATGACGACGATGATGATGATGATGATGATGATGATGATGATGATGATGACCTTGACTATGACGATGATGATGATGATGATGATGATGATGATGATGATGATGATGATGATGATGATGATGATGATGATGATGATGATGATGATGATGATGATGATGATGATGATGATGATGATGATGATGATGATGATGATGATGATGATGATGATGATGATGATGATGATGATGATGATGATGATGATGATGATGATGATGATGATGATGATGATGATGATGATGATGATGAGATGATGATGATGATGATGATGCTGATGATGATGATGATGATGATGATGATGATGATGATGATGGATGATGATGATGATGATGATGATGATGATGATGATATGATGATGATGATGATGATGATGATGATGATGATGATGATGATGATGATGTGATGATGATGATGATGATGATGATGATGATGATGATGATGATGATGATGATGGGTCAGCGAGAGGCGAGGGCCTGGCCGAATGAGTGAGTGGTCGAATAACGAATGACAAAGACGATGGGTGGGTGGGTGAGTCCGCCGCGTGGACTTCAATTAAGAGACGTCACAGTTGAATGGAGGCTTGTCGACGCCATCTTGTTGACGCTCCAATGACGCTACGGTCACGTACTAGCGCCCTGAGTGCGGTCGTCCGAGGAGGAGTGATGGAGGAATGCAAGAACGATGGATGGATGGATGGATGGATGGATGGATGGATGGATGCATAGACCTTTTGCAATTGGGCTTTCAAATTAGATCCTACTAACGTTTGGCATTTGAAAGCATTCTTCGTTAAAAGTGACCTTCATAATAGCCGTTAAGGTCACGTGAATCAGGGAACCATCAACCAGTGAGATATTCAGTTTGACAAACTCCGCCAAAAAACAGTGTCCAACATGGCCGCCATTTTGTCATCGTCATCCTCATCGTCACTGCTCTCGTCGTCATCATTATCATCGTCATCACCATCACGGCCGCCGAGGCAACCACTCCCGGCAATGGCGGCAGCAACCGAACGCGCGTCCAATTAGCAGCGAGCGTTTTAATTGGCTGCCGGACCGGTACATCCGATCACGTGACAAATCACTTCCGGCGAGCATGCTCCGCTAATGACGTTGGATTAGATGCTGGTATGGCTAATGGAGCCTGCGACGATGAAGATGACGACGACGACGATGAAGATGATGATGACAATAGTTGACATTAATGAGCAAACGAAGATGACCTCGCGGGTCGTACAACCACCTGCTGGGTGCTTGGGGCGCTACAGGTATTGCACGTGTCATTCAATTATTCACCTGTGTGCTAAATAACCTTTACAGTTAGATTAAGGATGTAGTGACGATGTACATATCTGTAAGTAAGTTGATGTTTACGTTTATCATTATGGAGAGGTATCACCGTGCCTTTAGGCTGATTCACACCTGTACGAGTATCCATGCACCTGTTGTGAGATACTTGAGTGGACTTTCTACTTTATTCCACCTCATTCATAGTCACTCATCGACATCATCATCATAATAGCTGCGTCAGAATACTATGGCTGTAATTATCAAGGTCACATACACATGTACAAGAGCTTAGCGCCTTAGAAGTCGACGCGTCAGCGGCGATCGAGGCGGCAGAAAATTTGCGCAACCGAGTGAAACTATCATCGCTTTCGACACGCTCGGATGAATCCGTTCGCGCTCCAATGACTCCATCGCATCCGTTGGAACACGCGATATGCTAGACATGCGTTTGACGGTGCGTGAAAAAAGTTTTATTAACCTGCGTATCGCAAGTCGGTCATGCGTGAAATTCGGCGCTAGAGAGGTAGACGCACCTTGACGCTGCCCGGCGAGACGGCGTCGTTTACTCTCCTACCTACTGCTTGTAGATTCAGAGGATGGATAGATGAATGGATGGATGGATGGATGGATGGATGGATGGATGGATGGATGGATGGATGGATGGATGGATGGATGGATGGATGGGTGGATGGATGGATAGATGGATGGGTGGATGGATGGATGAATAAAGCGTTGGCTATTTTAGATTGATGATGACGATGACGATGATGATGAAGAAAAAATAATAATGACGATGACGACAAATTAGTTTTCACGTGGACAATAAATAACTTCTTAAAAGCGGTAATTGCCACGGTAATTATAATTATGATTGATGACTTTGCAATTAGAACCGTCATCATTATCACCACTGCTGTCGTCGTCGTTTTCATCGTCATCGTCATCATCATCATCACCACCATCATCATCGTCGTCATCGTCATCATCATCATCATCATCCATCTCCGTTTTTCCATCTCCAATTAGTGAGACTCGTGCCACTCGTTTGTCTTGAAGGATGGAAGGGAAAGATGGATGGACGTATGGACGGCTGGGTGGATGAGTGAATGGATGGATGGATGGATGAGAGGATGGATGGATGGATGGATGGATGGATGGATGGATGGATGGATGGATGGATGGATGGATGAGAGGATGGATGGATGGATGGATGGATGGATGGATGGATGGATGGATGGATGGATGAATGGATGGACGTATGGACGGCTGGGTGGATGAGTGAATGGATGGATGGATGGATGAGAGGATGGATGGATGGATGGATGGATGAGAGGATGGATGGATGAATGGATGAGAGGATGGATGGATGGATGGATGGATGGATGGATGGATGGATGGATGGATGGATGGATGGATGGATGGATGGATGGATGGATGGATGGATGGATGGATGGATGGATGGATGATGGATGGATGGATGGATGGATGATGGATGGATGGATGGATGGATGGATGGATGGATGGATGGATAGATGGATGGATGGATGGATGGATGGATGGATGGATGAATGAGAGAATGGATGGATGGACCGTCGGATGGATGTATAGATTAATAGAAAGTAAATTCGGGAAATCCAAAAATACATCGACGAATGTACAAATTTTCATTTCCATCGAATATAATTTTTAAAATTAAAAGTAAAAACCCGGGTATATGCTGATTTCGTTTTCCCAACAAATTAAACTCGGAGGCACGTCAAAAATTTGATTTACGAATTATTTATTTATTTATTTGATTTATTGACGACAAAAGAAAAGTTAATGACAGACTAATATTGGCGTAAAGCAATTTTTTAATATAAACGAAAGATTTCATTAATTAGAAAGCAAATTAATTTTAATGATTTCAAAGAAAATTTAATTATCCTAGAATAATTGTAAATAATTACAATTAATTTAAAAAACAAAATTATAATAATAATAATAATAATAATACAAAATGGAAGCATAATTAAGTTTAATTATCACAATTGAAAACGAAACAAATTTTCAGAATTTTTGATCTTAAGAAACTCCAATAACAATTACACAATTATTTATATTATAATTTTTAATTATTTACTCTCCGGTTGTCAATAGCAACCTTTCGAAGCCTCGGAAAAGATATTTAATCTTGCCCCAAGTGGACTGTCACCCCGGGCACATGGTCGACGTTAAGTGCGCATGTCAGGTTCTCCTCCACGCTCCGATGAACTTTGATCGTTCGAGCGTGTCGACGACGTGGAAAAGTTCCAGATGGCTGAATCCGACCGGAGGCTGGCATTTCCACGCCTGGATGCGCAGTTATTTCCGGCAGTGTTCGAAATGATGGGAACGAGGAGAGGCTGAAACTTATAAACTGAGCACATGCGCTGAAAAGCCACGTCTAATGACGGGGAGTCACTGACCCGTGGATAAACAGACACGCTTCACTGAATAAAGCCGAGAACGATAGAAAATACGGCCGGATCGATGGATGGAGTTCATATAACGCAGAGGTGCACAACCACATGCGGCCCACCGGCCCGTTTGATGCGGCCCCCAGACAACTAGTCCATTTTGGCTATTTGCGGCCCTAACAGAATTTTAAATCGATGCACCCGCCCACCTCTTTTTAATAGTACTGTTCGCACATCCTATTTGTTCAGCTTTTCAGAAGGAATACCAGTGTGACTTCAATAAATACCAATAAATAAGTTGTGAAGCGTTACTAAAGGAATTTAATGAACGTTTTGATGCATTCAGGGAGCATAAAGATTTATTCAACTTCATCTGTGACCCTTTCTCTTGTGCTGTAGAATCCGTACCTGAGCAAAGTCAGTTATAAGTCATTGATCTTCAATGTTCACCAGAACTAAAGTCTGCGTTTCAGCATAACTCCATTTTAACTTTTTATGGAAGTCTAAGTTCAGTTAAATATGGAGCGGTCAAAGATTTGGCTTGCCGAATCTTGTCTGAATTTGGCAGCACATACGTGTGTGAACAAACGTTTTCAGTCATGAACACAAATAAAAATAAACTGAGATCATCTTTGACTGATGATAATCTTTGTTCGATTTTGAGGCTTGCAACAACAGAACTCGAACCCAATATTGACAATGTTGTTGCAACCATTCAGGCTCAACCTTCTCATTAAAATACTAACATTTAGTTATTCATACATTTTTAAATAACGTTATTTTTTTTGTTATGACATTTATTAAAAACTTGCATTCTTTGAGTTTTTTTACATTTAGTTATTCATGCATGTTTAAATAACGTTATTTTATTTTATGACATTCATTAAAAATTTGCATTCTTTGAGTTGTTTTATTGTGTGATCTATGTGCACGCTGATGCGGCCCCTGGCGCCCAGGGACTAAGTAATTTTGGCCCTCAGGCTGAAAAAGGTTGTGCACCCCTGATATAACGGGACAAATCCTTGAAGATGAATAACAAAGAAAGTAAATGATGGAGAGAGAGATGGACACAGAAAAGAAAAGGAAAGTATAATAAGAGAAAAAAATTGGACTCATTAGTCAAACAAAAGGCCTTACATGCGTCCAACACTCAGAACCGGAAATTGACACGTGATCTATTCCTCCTTGACGTCTGCTCAAGTCACGTGAGATTTCAGCGCGACCGGCTCTAGTTTATTTCCTTTCCCTGCTCGCGTATTCACTCACTCACCTGCTCAATCGCTCGCTCAATCACCCGTCTGCTCATTTACTCACTCACTCACTCACTCACTCACTCACTCACTCACGCACTCACTCACTCACTCACTCACTCACTCACTCACTCACTCACTCACTCACTCACTCACTCACTCACTCACTCACGCACTCACTCACTCACTCAATCACTCACTCACTCATCACTCACTCACTCACTCACTCACTCACTCACTCACTCACTCACTCACTCACTCACTCACTCACTCACTCACTCACTCACTCACTCACTCACTCACTCACTCACTCACTCACCTCACTCACTCACTCACTCACTCACTCACTCACTCACTCACTCACTCACTCACTCACTCACTCACTCACTCACTCACTCACTCACGCACTCACTCACTCACTCACTCACTCACTCACTCACTCACTCACTCACTCACTCACTCACTCACTCACTCACTCACTCACTCACTCACTCACTCACTCACCCACTCAACCGTGCGAGACCTAAAATGCTCCACGCGATGAAAAATTGACGCAAATGAAACAATTTCGAATTAATTGGAACGACTTCCTATCCAGGTAGCTGGGTGGGTAGGTGTTCGTATAATGAGATGCGATCATCTCGCAGTCGCCATCATCCTCATCATCATCATCATCATCGTCATCGTCATCATCATCCTCATCATCATCATCATCATCATCATCATCATCATCATCTCATCATCATCATCATCATCATCATCATCATCATCATCATCATCATCATCATCATCATCATCTCATCATCATCATCATCATCATCAATCATCATCATCATCATCATCATCACATCATCATCATCATCATCATCATCATCATCATCATCATCATCATCATCATCATCATCATCATCATCATCATCATCATCATCATCATCATCATCATCATCATCTCATCATCATCATCATCATCAGCATCATCAGCATCAGCATCACCATCATCATCGTCATTATCATGAGAGTCTCAGGTGTCTCAGACGTGACTGTAGATAGCTCCTCAGCGGAGGACTTTTTCATTATCTTCCTCCTCTGCTCTCTGACACGCGACCTTCCTGTGACGATGACTTCTTGCAAGATGCTTTGACGATGATGACGATGGTGTTGATGATGGTGATGATGATGATACTGATGACGGTGCTGGTGACGACGACGATGATGATGATGATGATGATGATGATGATGATGATGATGATGATGATGATTGATGATGATGATGATGATGATGATGATGATGATGAATGATGATGATGATGATGATGATGATGATGATGATGATGATGATGATGATGATGATGATTGATGATGATGATGAGATGATGATGATGATGATGATGATGATGATGATGATGATGAGGATGATGATGATGATGAATGATGATGATGATGATGAATGATGATGATGATGATGATGATGATGATGATGATGATGATGATGATGATGATGATGATGAGGACACACTCACGTCGTGCAACAGTCTTGAACAGATTCGTTCATTCATTTATTCATTCATCCATTCATTCATTCATTCACATCAACAATTCACCTGTCCAATCAATCAATTCGCAATTCACTTGCTTTCCTGTTTCGGAGACGAAGGCAGTGATGCGCATGTCAATGTTCTTGAAAGAGATTCTCAAGCAGGTACAAGGATCCAATCGATGCCAGACGTAATCCGTGCGCATCAGTCGATGATGATAATGATGATGACGATATTTTTGATGATGATGATGACGACGACGAGGACGATGACGAAGACGATGATGATGATGACATTGTCTCGGTGGCATTGATAATGATTGGGATACTTGTTAGAATACGTAACTCTCTGAAGTATTAAGTATAATCATAATCATCATCATCATCATCTTTAGCCTCATCTTCATCACCATCATCGACTGGCGTTCGATGGAGCGAAAAACTCCACGCTTCAATGATTTCTCTGTGTAGTAGGTTGGTCGACCGATAGGAACGATTAGGTGCACGTCAACAACAACAACAACATGATGATGATGATTGAACAGCCATATATTATCATAACAAATTTAAATAATAAAATTGTAAATATTTCATCATCACATAATAATATTCTATTGATGTTATTAATATTATCATCATCATCACCATCGTCAACATTATACCGTTATGATATCATCTAAAAGTGGTTACAGATGACTCCGGGCTATGATGACGACGACGACGACGGCGATGATGGTGATGATTATGATTAACGGCCAATTCCTGATGACTGATGACGTCACAGAGGTGGTAGGTCACCAGGTCTGCATTGTAATTCGAACGCCTGTGATCATCCGGGAGAGTTGAGACCTTATGCGCATGTCTTACAACATATTCATGGAAGGATGGATGGATGGGTGGATGAATTGATGGTTTGGTGGATGGATGGATGGGTGGATGAATTGATGGTTGGGTGGATGAATGGATGGATGGATGGATGGGTGGATAAATTGATGGTTGGGTGGATGGATGGATGGGTGGATGAATTGATGGTTGGGTGGATGGATGGATGGATGGATGGGTGGATGGGTTGGTGGATGGATGGATGGATTGGTAAATGGATAGATGGATGGATGGATGGATGGATCGATGGATGGATGGATGGACTGGAACAATGACACGGCTGAATGAATGGACATTTACTACTATCAGGTGTCAGAACTTCAGCGGAAACAGTTGCGCTCCACTGACCATCTGTTTTGAAAATTTCACGCGATTAGGCTTTGCATTCATCCCTGCATCGTTCAAGAATTCATCATCCTCATGATCATCGTCACCGTCTTTTTGTGCCCATCAATTCAGTCATTCATTCATTTAATTCATTCATGTTTTAATCCATACATTCATTCAATTCATTTACCTATTAGTTAAATTAATAATAGACTTATTAAGCTATCATTCCATACATCCATCCATCCATCCATTCATCTATCTATCCATCCATCCATCCATCCATCCATCCATCCATCCATCCATCCATCCATCCATCCATCCATCCATTCATCCATCCATCCATCCATCCATCCATCCATCCATCCATCCATCCATCCATCCATCCATCCATCCATCCATCCATCCATCCATCCATCCATCCATCCATCCATCCATCCATCATCCATCCATCCATCCATCCATCCATCCATCCATCCATCCATCCATCCATCCATCCATCCATCCATCCATCCATCCATCCATCCATCCATCCATCCATCCACCCATCCATCCATCCATCCATCCGTCCATCCATCCATCTTTCCGTCAAGGGCCTATAAAAGATTGCCTCTTCTCCATCAGCTTCTACTTTTCATCCTCCGATGTTCGTGTTGCGTCCAATCGATAGCGATGCTGATTGCAAACTCTTTGTAATAATAATAAAGTTAATAATAATAATAATAAAATAGTAATAAAAGTTATAAATATAAAATTAATAATATTATTAAATATAAATATTAATGATAATAGACGCAACAATAATATTAATTTCGCAAATCAAATTAGACGTAGTTATCGATAATAATAATGATAATGATGATAATTATAATTATAATAATAATAATAATAATAATACATTTCTTCAAAAATGTTGACTGAAACTGAAGAACAGATCAATCGTCGCTAACATCTACGATCATGATGATGATTGTTGCATCAACAACATCAACATCAACAACAACAATAATCGACTTCAGCGACAAACTTCGAATTGTAGGACTGCCTCGTGAAATTACGGAATTACTCAAAAGACGTTTTCTTAAATGTAGAAGATGAAGTGAAATTATGAAAAGAAAGAATAAAATATAGTGTAAAGAGATATAATTTAAATAAACAATTAAATGAAGAAAACAATTATAAGAAATTAGAAACTTAAAATTCAGTTTTTAATTTCTAAATTTACTTCCAATGCAAGTTTGTTGGTCACGTGATTCTCGCAACGACAACAACGACGATGACAAAGCGGGACTACCATTACTAGGACTATCGAAACGACAACCTTATCGAGTCAACAGGTTTCAAAACATTGAAAGCGTCACCTGCCGCCAGAACCACAAGGAGCGACTACTACCGCCACAACTGCTGCCATTTTCTCACTGCATTGTCGTTCCTCGTTTGAAATCATCATCGTAAGAGGAGTCTTCAGCATCAGCATCATCACCATCATCATCACCATTGCCAGTAGCATCATCACCAGCATCATCATCGTCGTCGTCGTCATCATCAAGGTCCCTGGAAGGAGAATTTCCGGTCGCGCAGACATGGTGACCAAGCTGAGCAGAAGCGAAGGAGGAATAAGCAGGAGGAAGATTAAAACTGAAAAAGGTGATTACGATGATGATGATGATGATGATGGTGGTGATGATGATGATGACGATGATGATGACGATGATGGTGGTGGTGATGATGATGACGACGATGATGATGATGATGATGATGATGATGATGATGATGATGATGATGATGATGATGAGGATGATGATGACGATGATGACGACGACGACGACGACTACGACGATGATGATGATGATAATGATGATAATGTTGATAAAAATTGTGATATAATACACGATAATGCTTATATTATTCTTTTTTTTTTTATCATTTCCATCCATCTTCGTTTGTAAGCTTTTAACGATTTCTGGAACGCTCATGATTTCATCTGTCGATGGCTGTAGCTGACGAGAGTCGATTAGCACCCACAACTCTCTACCCATTCGTCAGTAGGGTCTCCCCAATCTTTAGCTACTCACTCAGCTAAGAACTGATTAGCTGGCGATCTATTAGATAACAAAAAAATATATTTTTAAAACGTTTTAATATGTACTCACTCATTCATTCACTCACTCACTCACTCACTCACTCTCACTCACTCACTCACTCACTCACTCACTCACTCACTCACTCACTCACTCACTCACTCACTCACTCACTCACTCACTCACTCACTCACTCACTCACTCACTCACTCACTCACTCACTCACTCACTCACTCACTCACTCACTCACTCACTCACTCACTCACTCACTCACTCACTCACTCACTCACTCACTCACTCACTCACTCACTCACTCACTCACTCACTCACTCACTCACTCACTCACTCACTCACTCACTCACTCACTCACTCACTCACTCACTCACTCACTCACTCACTCACTCACTCACTCACTCACTCACTCACTCACTCACTCACTCACTCACTCACTCACTCACTCACTCACTCACTCACTCACTCACTCACTCACTCACTCACTCACTCACTCACTCACTCACTCACTCACTCACTCACTCACTCACTCACTCACTCACTCACTCACTCACTCACTCACTCACTCACTCAACTCACTCACTCACTCACTCACTCACTCACTCACTCACTCACTCACTCACACTCACTCCTTGACGCCTTCATGACAAAGGCGTTGGTCAATCGCATGGCGCCGGAGACTAAAACAAACTGCGCCAGAAAATCTTCATCTTCAAGACTTTTTCCAGACGCTCTCGTACGAGTCTGTCAGCCTAGTTGTCTCTGTCTCTGTCTCTTTCTTTATCCTTCTCTTTATCTGTCTGTCTTTCTCCATCACTTGTCTTTGGCGTTCGATACCTTTGCGCTAATCAGCTGGACTCTAATTAACTGCGCGAACAAAGGAGCGCATCTTGGCTGATGTTATTGATTTTTTTATTTTTATTATTTTTTTTTTAATCTTCATTTTATCAATTCACTTCAATCACCAATCTCCGGCAGACGATAAATAATCATGGTGATAAAAGTAGCTGATGATGATAATATTATTGAGGATAATAATGACGGCAATGATCATTTTTTTCTCATTAAATATGTAATATGTGCGTAATTTTTTATCAATTTTTCATTAAAGCTAAAGATAATAATAACATAATAAATAGACATAATCATCATTGAAACAGCCGCCTCCATCATCATCATCATCACCATTATCATCATCATCACCCTCACCGTCGTCGTCGTCATCGTCATTATCATCTGATTCAATCATAAGGTCTGAATCAGCTCAATTATGGTTCCTAATTAAACCAATCAGTCTCACTTAACACCTAATTACTCGAAAGAACCCACATTAAGCACACGACACCGATGACCTCTCGCGACCTTTTAACCCTCTGGGGTCAAGAGGTCAGGTCATTCCTTTTCCATGACGCGTTGAAAGCGGTTTTATAAGTCATAAAATAACAGAGAGAAAAAAGATTCAAATAAATTGATCAAAAGGACCGAAATTAAATATAAATAAGTTTTATTAAAAATAAAACGAAAATTCTGAACGAATTAATTAATGGTCCTCATCATCATCATCATCATCATCATCATCATCGTCATCGTCATCGTCATCGTCATCGTCATCGTCATCGTCATCGTCATCGTCATCGTCATCGTCATCGTCATCGTCATCGTCATCATCATCAGCATCATCATCATCATCATCATCATCATCATCATCATCATCATAATCATCATCATCATCATTATCACCATCATCATCATCATCACCATCATCATCATCATCATCATCATCATCATCATCATCATCATCATCATCATCATCATCATCATCATCATCATCATCATCATCATCATCATCATCATCATCATCATCATCATCATCATCATCATCATCATCATCATCATCATCATCATCATCATCAATCATCATCATCATCATCACCACCACCACCACCACCACCACCACCACCACCCTAGTCCACACACACACACGCACGCACGCACACTCGTACACACACATTTATCCACCAATCAGACACCAAGATACTGAACCAGTTCGGGCGGCAGTTCTCCAACGGCAGACCCCTGCCAAACGACTTGAGGGTCGACATCCTCAAACTGGCCCTCTCAGGCATCAGACCATGTGAGATCAGCAGGAAGCTCCAGGTGTCCCACGGATGCGTCAGCAAGATTCTGAACAGGTGAGGATAACAAGTCGAGATAACTTGTCGAGTCTTTTGGTCTCTGAGGATGTTTGAAGCTTACTTTGTTGAGGGATGGTTTGGTTTGAAGTTTAAATAATGATTAAATTTTATTAAAATAATAGATATTAATATAATAGTATTAAATTGCAATTATAGTAGTATTAAATTTCAATTATAATAGTGTTAAATTCCAATTGTAATAATAGTATTAAATTAAATGGCGACTACACAATAATGTAAAGCTTATGATCATTTAATATTCTATATGTATTAATATTTGTACTTGAGCTTTTACAAACTGGTCACAGGAAAACCCAATTTACACTTAATGACCTCCTACAGGTACAAAAACACCGGAAGCATACATCCGGGTCAAATAGGGGGCAGCAAGCCAAAGGTCACGACCCCTTACGTCATCAAACAGGTCAAAAGGTACAAAGAGGAGAATCCACAAATGTTTGCCTGGGAAATTCGAAGAAGGTTATTAATTTTATTAATTAATTAATTAACTTTAATTAATTATTATTACCTGCATGAATTACTATTACTTTTATTAATTATTTTCAATGACAAATATCATATAATGATCACGATGGCGACAGCGATGATGCCGTTGATGATGATGATGATGTTGTTGATGATGACAATGGCGATGATGATGACGATGACGATGATGATGATGATGATGATGACAGGCTGATAGAAGATTCCGTATGCACTGAGCCCAACGTTCCAAGCATCAGCTCAATCAACAGGATAATAAGAAACAAACATAAGGACAGACAGTCGGTGAGTCGGGTGATGATGACGATGACGATGACGACGACAACGATGATGATGATGACTTTGCTGATGGAGCTGATGACATCGATGATGATGATGATTATTATTCATGGTGATTAAGACTACACGGTGATTGTCTGACAAGGTGTCAGCTCAGATTGTGAAAATGAAAACGACGACGACGACGATGGCGATGAGGAATGCATCTCATTAAGGTGACACCTGATTCATTCAATCCATTTATTCATCTTTAGAACTCGAGCGGCAGCAGTTGCCTTGCCACGTCGGACGAAAGCGTCGACGTCACCGACGTCAGCGACTATGACGTCTGTGCAGCCAACGACGTTGACGACAAGAAGCCGGCTGCAGCAAGCAGTCTGGTCGTTAGTCGTCTGGCCGAGCCTCCTGGAAAGTTCCAAGAGGGTCAAGCTTTGGTTGTAAGGAATGCATTTGAAGAGTCGCACTCGAAAGTCACGCCTGGAGAAGTCAATCATCATCATCAACAACATCATCATCCTTCTCCTCCTCCTCCTTCTCATCATCATCATCATCATCATCATCACGACAATCTCCAGGGGTTTCCTGCAACTCCAGTATGTCATTTTGAAGTCCCTAAGTATCATTTCCATTTTCGACAGCTACAATATTTTTCACCATTCCATCATCATCATCATCACCATCAATTCCACCAGAATTATCACCACCACCATCAGCTTAACCAGAGTTACTCGTACTCCGGTTTCCCGAACAACGATAACCAACCAAATTCCGCAACAGCTCAATCCCACGGTTTCAATCAAACCGGTTTCTCGCTTAATGTACCGAGGTGCTTTGGCCCGTCCGTGGCACCGGGGTCCGGCTCTGTGCCAACCCCTTCGGACTGTCAGGGTGTGACCTTTCACGTTGACGGTCAAAGTTCAGAGGATCAGAGGGTGCCGGTTCATGAGGGTCAACACGGCGAATCAGCCGTCAATCAAAACTTTACAAATATTTATAGACCTTGGAAAAACCGAGCCGAAAATTGTGAAACCGAAAGCTCGATTTTGATCGACATCGACGAGGACGAAACTCGATCCGCCCGCGGGAATTCCGTCGAAAGTGGAACTAAACATTCCGTGATAGTTCCTAATCAGATTTACCTGTACTGTCATCCTAATGTGAGTGACTCACCTGGAGGGGATCCAGTGCTTTCTCCTCTGGAACCATCGTCATCATCGTCATCATCATCACCATCATCGTCATCAACATCAATATCAACATCATGTTCTCCGCTGTTATCCACATCATCGATGTCATCGTCAACCTTATCATCGTCATCATCAGCATCATCATCATCATCACCACCATCATCATCAGCATCATCATCATCATCATCAAGTTGCTACGCCATTGATTACAGTGTAAAGAGTGATGTTGTTGGTGCAAGTGTCTGTAAACATGATTACGAACCCATGGACCTCTCCACTACAAAACGATGATGATAATGATCCTGATTGCGGTGATGATGGCTATTACGATGATGATGATGATGATGATGATGCTCATGCTTATAATAATTCAGAGTTTTGCAGTAAGAAATATGTTTTGTTAATATGACTTCCTTTAATTCGTTCACCAGATATAGTAGCTAAATAATATTTATTTGATAATCATTGATAATATTAATTAAGTATGTAATAATATTTACTATCATGATAATAGTGCTTATTTCAACTCTACATGCAAATCTCGTCTGTATATCATTCCGTGCGTTGAATTTCTCAAACATCAATTTCAAATTATTCAAAGTAACATAAAAATATTAATGTATTTTATTTTCTGTACAAATTTACAAATTCGTTGTCATTATGTTTTTTTTGTTAATGCATTTGCGACAAATAATTGCTTTTAAAATGTTAAAAAAATTCCTCGTTTGGGGGCGCTTCGAACCCGTGTACATGGTGCGTTCAAATCGTGTACATAAAGAGGCGAACAACAGATAATTAATTTCTATGAATTGGAAATTCATTGGTTAGTGGAATGCAATCATCATTTCATGAAATTCAGAATTAATGAAAATCAAAATCATTGTTCTTTTAAATTTAGAATTAACACCTATACAGCCATTGTGAGAAAATAATGCTCTTATAAGTTTGCGAATGTAATTGCGTAACTAACGATGATAATTTAGATTTTGATTTGTCATAATAAAAAACAAATGTTTTTCAAATGTTCAATTACTGGAAATTACGATATATTCAGAAGTTTAATGCTTCATTGAGATCCGAGTACATCTGTACTTGCTTTATTTTTGAAGATATTTTTCGAATCATTTCAATTTATAAACGCTTACTTTTTTGTAATTCGTTTTATATTTTTCGAGAATTTCTGTTTCGTGATTTAAAAAAAAAATAAATAAAAAAGAATTCTAGCGATTAAAATGAAAAATGTTTCGCGCCTTTTTGAATTTAATTTCGATTTCATCCCGACATCTGACGAAATGATAAAAAACGACTGACAAAAGTTAAATATTAATGGATGATAATCTGTAGGATGATAAAATACAAACATAACATTATTACAACTCTTTAAATTTCAAGATATTATTATTAATATTATTATTATTATTGTTATTATTGTTATTATGGTTGTTGTTCAAAAACGGTTTTTAAGCAAAGCATGGCATTCGCGTCACCAATGTCAGGAATTTTTGTGAACATGAAGACCTTTATTCAATTGAGAAATTAATTAAAATCAAAGAACAGAGAACAAAAACGAAATGGCGAAAATACCAGAAAGTATTTATTTTAAAACAATTAACTGCCATTAACGACGATATGGTTAATAAAGGAATTTTTGCTGTTGAAAAGACAAATAAGACAAAGCCAAACTCAGACATTACGAAGTTAATAAATTTATAATAATGATGATAACAATAATGATGTGTATTGTTAAATTGTTAACAATAATGATATATATTGTTAAATTAATATTAATCTTGTAATTGTCAGCAATTGTTAACCAATTGTAATTGTTAACCTGCAAGTACTAACACGGTCCAAACCTAAATAGCCCGCGTCACAAGTCAGCCCACAAACTTGATCACAGTAAACAAGAATAAATTAAAAAAATTGATTTATAGTTTAACTCTTGTCACTCAGGATAACAGCCAAAGATTTTCACAATTCCATTCGTTCAATAAGCATCACCAGATGCCGTTAGACATCAAGAACCATAACTTGTCTATAAAACTATTCAGAGTGATGAACGGTAGGAGTTTCTCACCTGAAAAAAACAATTTAAAGTGCTAAACAAATGAGCAGTTTTTCCATGTTGAGCCTGCCATTTGAACAGAAATAATCTTGAATTTAATAGTTACAAAGTTTAGGCTTTAACGCGAGCTGGAATTTTCAAAATGATGAGTTACATACCTGTAATAACTGTCAAATAACCAAATCCATGACCACTTTGAGCTACCTGATGTCTAGTGCCAAGCGATCCTCCCTTCAAGTAGATGAAAGCCAAAGAACTGTTATATATACTGTGAAGAGTTATCCCAAACCTTTGGCTAAAATAATTTTCTATTCCTTTATAGTAAAAGTTACCAACAGTATAACCAATCATGTATGTTCCATTAGGTGCCTGTCTATCAACATAATTCATGAATCTGTTTTGTTGAGGTTTATTCGCGACGTCAAAGATATTGAGCCTTGCAGGGAGACAAGATGTTGCATTCAGTTCCAGGATGTGAATGCCACGAGAGTTGTTGTAGATGGCCCATGAGTTGTCCATCTTTCTAACTCTGTATCCGTCCATGTTGTTCATTGTTTTGAAGTTTACAGGATCCCACTGAATGATGCAGTCCCATACTTTGTCTTTAAAAAAAAGGGCTTAATTGATCAAAGATCAAACATGTTTTGCTCTGATACAGTTAAGCGTTATTTGAAATTAAACAAATTATTTTTCATTCTCCTCGTTTGTTGAAAATCAATTAAATGCTATTAATTTAATTAATTAAATCTTTAAATCTATTATTACTGAAACATGATGAAATAAATGAAATACTGAAATTCTACAAAAGTAACCTCTTTTTATGAAGCTCTTGCAAGTATTTTCTTCAATGAAGATGATATACAAAGTTGTAGAATTGTTAAAGATGAAACAGAACCCTCTGCCATCATCCGCCCTGACGACTTGGTATGCAATGCAGTTTGGATTCTGCAGGCAGTAGAAGCAACACTTCTTAATCTCCACGTTGATCGATATCGATGTCAGGTTGTCCACATATTTCCAGACTCTTGAGGAACGTTTGAATCTATCAATAAAGCACAAATTGTTGCCTCCCAATTCAAGCCTTTGAAAGAGGGTCGTTTCTACCAACCCTGCTGTTATTAGCAGGAAATTGAAGAGAGATAATAATGTTGTCATTATGACCGTTTGCAACCACTACTTGGAATGTTTTAGGAAATTCGACGCTGAAGTTTTTGTGCAACGAAATAAGTTCTTTTATTTCTGTTCGTTTAATTATTTAAATAAAAAACTGCTTAATTATTTAAGAGCACTCGAACGAATTCAACGCTCCTAAGTTAAACAAAATGGAAGTCAATTCGTTTAAAAATCGATTTGTTTGTTCACGAGTACTGAAAATTGCACTGCATTATACAATCTATCACTTTTATTGCAGCTGAGCATTTACAAATTTCGTCAAATTTTGTTTTAATAAAGTAGAATTACATATTACAATTACGTTCACGACAAAACATTTTCTTGTTAAGCAAAAAATTTAATAAACAAATTGGTCAAACAGGGCAACATGCCGCTAGAATCAATTTTCTTTTTTCGAGATTCCCAAAAGCACTTCAAAAACTCAAGCGGTGAACATCCAAGAACAAATAATACTCTCTTTCATCGCCATCTTCCTTTGTCATTGGTGCGAAAATATCAATTAAACTCATTAATAACTTTAACTCATATTTCAGATTAATAGCAGACAAATTCCGAGGGTACGAACCTTAAATGACGCTGATGTTAATTTATATTGTTAGCCTTTCAGAAAGTGCAACCAACTTTGTTTTAATTTATAAAAAAAAGTATAACTCATTTATAAAAATATATATACATATATATATGTATATATAAGTATATAAGTATATATGTATATACATTTATAAGCAAATTTAAGAGCCTTTCCTAAGGTCAAGTTCTTCGTCATCTTTGGCACTCTGTTTGCTTGTGTTATCAAAACAACTGAAGCCTCTCTTGGGAACATAAATGGGGACACTTTTCATGTTCTCTGTCCAGCCCATTCCTTTTTTATTATTTTGCGATTTTGAGATAAATTTTCATTCCAATAATTTCCATAGCTCATTTACTGCGTATGATTTTAAGTTCAATAATGTCCTATGTTCCAATTATTGTATAACGAGACAATAATTGTAAAGAACCATTAGATATTCATAAACAATGAATAGTGGCGCATTTACACCTTTCACAGTTTTATTTTTTTATTAATGTGGTCCTTAAAATCAGAAAGGTGAGTGCATGGGAGCTTGTCAAATTCGTTGTCCGTTTTGACCTTAGTTAAGTAAAGTGCACTCTTCTCAATGTCTTTTCTCTTTTTCGTTCAGTTTAAAATTTTAAAGATTGGTGTTTTTGTATCTGTTAAACCCGTATATTGTTAATCCCAACAATTTTAATCACTGATTATCAGTAATTTAATTGATGAATTTTATTACCAAATTTCATTTACTAATTTACTAGTCATCAACTAATCAATTTTAATGCAAATCATTAGATTTCTAAAATGGGAACAATACCTTTCAGTTTCGAAAAACCTTTTTTTTTCTTTGAACTGAATTCGTTTATTCATTTTCAAAACTTTAACGAAAAACCACAAATCACACAAAAAATTACAAATTCAGAGTTTATCCCAAGGGAATTACCTGTTGGAAAGTGACAAAATTACAGCGACACCTGTGAAAGGGTCTTTACATAAATGATAAAATGAGATTTCAAAAATTCTATTGCCAACTACATGAGAAAATTAATGACAACATTGAAAATTGAAGAAAAACACGACAAAACTAACGAACACGTGACAATAAAAGAAAGACATCTTGAGAAATATGTCCATGCTCAAGTTTGTAAAATTTAGTCAAAAAATTATTCAAATTGTTATCAAACTCAATATTCTGGCCACTCTCCGTAGGTCCTCAAAAAGAGATCCTTTGAAGACCTTGAAAAGATGGAGAATGAAGCTTCACTTTTTTCTACAGAGAAAATGAAAAACTATAAAAAAAAATAACCATCAAAATAATAATGTTATTACGAAGTTCTAGCTAATGTATAATAATATCTGAAAATTGGTCAACGAAACAATTAAACAATGCAATTTCTTTTAATAATACTAAATTTAAAATAAATTACGTACCTGTCACAATTATCAAAAGACCGTAACCGAGAGGACCTGCCATAGTTTGAAGATAGAAATCCCGAGGTTTTCCCTTGACGAAGATAAACGCCAGAGAATAAGTGGCTGTGTTTTCGTAGGCCACGCGAAATTTTTTAAAAATATAGGTGCCGATTGCGTAGGTGTAAAAATTTCCTACTGAAAATCCGATAACGTATGTTCCACTGGGCCCCTGTTTGTCAACATAGTTTTGAAATCTGGTCAACTCGCTAGAGCCTCCAAAAGTATCAAATCTCAAATGCTTTGAAGGGAGGCAAGTTGTTGCGTTCAGTTCAAGGGTGTGAATGCCACGAGAGTTGTTGTAGATGGCCCATGAATTGTCCATTTTTTTAACTCTGTATCCGTCCATGTTGCTCTTCGAATTGTAGTTTGCTGGATTCCACTGGATGATGCACTCCCATTTTTTATCTGCACAAAATAAATTAAAATCGCTATTAAAATGGCTGCTACCAAAAACTAGCTAAAGATTAGTTTATCACATGATTTAGTCAGTTTTAATTAGGTTAAGTTTTAAATCTTTAACTATTTATAAGAATAAAATGGTTAAATATTCCAAATAAAAAACAACTTTGTTTCACAAAATTCTGACAAGTGCTCTCTTCAATAAATGTCATGAAATTCATGGTATATAGAATGTAGCAGAATCCTTTTCCATTGTCCATTCTAACGATCTGATAGGTGATACACTTTGGATCAAGGAGGCAGTATATGCTGCATTCTTTCATCTCCAAAGTGATTATTGGATCAGTGGTTAGTTTGTTCATTGACAACCAGATTTTTACCGGGAAATCAGGCAAATCACCGACACACAAATTACGCCCCTCAAATGTCGACCTCTGAAAAAGGGCTGCCTGTCTTGGCGCAATTCGTAACAGGAAAATCAAAATGCATATCAAGAGCCTGATATTGAAAGAATGCTTCATAATTCTGTGAAATTTGAAGAATTTGTATAAATAAATCAACTTTGCTGGTTCAATATTTTACTCTAACTTTGATATGGTGATGATTTCAGAATACTGTCTTGTAATCTTCCGAAACTTTTATTTATCGAGTTAAACTAGACAGGCACTTTGTAGCTTTTTGGTGCAGAAGCATTAAGAACCATTTCAGCTAATCACTGTTAAAATGTTTCCTTTTGATGCATTCTTCGTAGCTGTCATTAATATTTTTCTTTAAGCACTTGCTGGCGCTATCCTTACACTTTTTTATTTATTTTTTGTAATTTTCTTTGTAATCTTCCGAAAAAAAATCTCATGCACTGAGATGAATGAGAATGGTTTCTCATCTGGAAAAACCATTTCTTTTAATTCATACAAGTTATAAAAAATGAGCATTGTATAAATTTTGAAATTATGAATAAGCTTTCACATTAATTTTATATATTGACTATATATAACTAATAAAATTAAATTTACAAAGTGCAAACAAACTTCAAACTAGGTTTCTGTGATATATAAACGTCATAAATTGAAATTATTTGTCCTAATCATCAAGTTATGCCGAGGGCATTAATAAAATATTACTAAAATATTTATTAGTTTATTATTGATAGTTTAGTTCTGGCTAGAGGTAAAACAATATCTGAAAATGAGAAGAAGAAGGTTGAAGTCTTCAAGAAAGCCAAATATTCAAGATCAAGTATTTCCCAAGAAAGCTCAACAGGTCTATACAGATTATTTATTATTTTATTTGGGTGATCCTGAAGAATATGACTCCGGCAAGAATGAAAAAATTGTATTCTGGTGATGAGAGCATCATCGGGTAGATTTTTTCTGCCAAACTAGCTTAGTACAGAACTAAATTTGACCGCGCCTTTAGAATATAGTATTAAATTATTGAATGCAAGAAAGATTTTAAAATATGCAAAATTATTGAAGGTTTCAGCTCTGCAAGTACATCACATAGTTGCCAGATTTCAGTAAGCCAAAATTGTTAACAATAGGAAAACACAATTTTTTCTGATGTAAAAAAAAATCAATCTAAATAAACCTGATTGTTATCAGTTGGCATGACCTCAAACAACCGTAAGATTCATTTTTTTAACGGAAATCATGGAGCTGAAAAAAATCCTGATTTTGGCAGGAATTTCACATGATGGATTCACTGATCTAACCTTTTTACAAGGAAAAACAAATTCAAAAGCAGATATTAAAGAGTTGGAAAATAATCTCCATCTTTTTGCTAAGCAGACATATGGGTGCACTTACGTATTAAAAATGCTAGAGGAGAAGTTGCCACGACTGGTCTATAAAGATGAAAGATAATTTAATTCTAAATCAGAAAAGATGCCACCTGAATCCTCTGGAATAAGCTGGAAACTTTGTGAAAAATATAATTTTGTAAATGGACTGAAGATTTTGTAAATAATAGACAAAAAATGGAAATATAACTTTATATTAAACACGTTTTTGTGTCAAAATATTACAATTTTGTTATTATTGACTTTTGTTCTTTGCTTTCTATCTTTTTTGGGCACCGCAAAATCGCATTTTTGGGATTTTTTAATAAATGTGAGAATAGTACCTTAAATTCGAAACATAACTTTGGAAGCACTATTTACATAACATACTAAAACTTTAGTAATTTACGTGACATATTAGTTGAGATATCATCAAAAGACGGGTACTTTCTATATACATATATATATATAGTGCGTTGCAAAATCTTCGCCAGTTATGTTTCTTGACGATCACTTTTTATATACAGAATTTTAATAAGCCAATTTTTACACACATATAGTACTGAAACACATTAAATTTACATGATTATGAAATTTATTAAATTCAGACAAATATTTCGTGCAATTTTAGAAAAAAAGTGGAAATACCCAAAGTTACATATAGCAGCAAGAAACACCAGGGAGCATAAATGTTCGTATTTATCAAAATCCAACCTTCAAATTATTATTTATATGAAAGCCAATAATGTATCTTATATCATGTTTTAGTAATTAACTCTTAAACTCTATTTTATAACGAATCCAAGAAAGACTTAGGTCTCTTTTCATTCATTCTTTCCAGGTCTTATTCAAAAGCATCTTTCAGTTCCTGAACACTGAAATACTGTTTCCCATTGAAGTACACCTTTTTAGTAGGCAGTAACCACATGTTTTCAATTGGGTTCAATTCTTGGAAACGAGTTAGCCACTTCAGAACCCGTAAAAATCTCTCCCGGAGAAAGGCTTATTTTCAGTCCTGATGTGTGTAGCGGGGCATTGTCATGCTAAAAAACGACTGAATCATCTCCAAATTTGTCACACTGCAGAAAGAAATACTGGTCCAGTATCTCAACACATTTTTGTGAGTTCTGCTTCCCCTCTACGAAGACGAGTTCAGATTAAACACGAAAGGAAATGGCAGCAAGAGCCATTACTGAGTCTTCTCCGAAATTCCTTTTAAAAATGTTTTTTGGGCTTTTTGACGTCGTGTCAATAATATTCTGAACCATCCAAATTTAATTTCATTTTATTTGAAAAAATAATAGAATATATACATATATATTTCTATATATTGGGCTGAGTATAGCTGTCGCTAGTACGTTAATAAGCGATTCGTCGCTACTCACTAGTTCCAATGCTAAACGTTACTTGGTGCCTCTGAGCAGAAAGATTGAATATTTCTATTTTTTAATTTTTTATTTTATTCCCATTTACCTGGGCGTCGATGGCAGAGCGGTTAAGGCTTTCTCTTTTGTGCAATAGTTTCTATAACATAAAACTTGTAACATATGACCATTGTCCGAAACTATGAAAATATAAATAAGCATTTATGTTGAGTTTTTTATGTTAACAACAACCTTTAGTCTAGTAGTCACAAAGTTTAGGCTCTCACATAAAAGAATATGGGTTTTTTATAAAATTGTTCACACCATGTTTTAAAACCTAATCTCCTAGCCATCTTGGTTTGACTGTCTGTGAGAGTTCTCTCTTTGATATGAAAGCCGTAAATGAACTAGTGCAGGTATCTGGAAATTTTGTTTGAAATAATTCACTACCATTTTAGCCTAAGAATTATTAACAATTAACCGATCTTATATGTTCGATTAAGCGGCTTTCATAATTTTATCATCATAATTCACTAGATTGATTTATTCGGTTCGACTAGCTTATGCAACAGCGAATGTGCTGAGTTTAGTAAGGAGACAAGATGTTACATTCCGTTTCAAGGTATGATTATCGCGTAAGTTATTGTAGATGTTCCACGTATTGTCTGCTTTTTAATCCTTTATTCAGCTATATTGCTCCTTTCATGTTGCTTCTTTGGTAATCTCGTCTTCAAAAGCAAGAAGATGAGTACGCTCTAGCTTTGTCAAATCCTTTGTCCATTTTGACTAGGTGCACTCTTCTCAATGCATTAGTGGGTCATGTGACCTTATTTTTTTAAGTTCATTAAGTTCAATGCATTAGTAAGTCATGTGACCTTATTTTTTTAAGTTCATTTTTTACTTATACAAAATATATTTTTCTGTCCGTCAAACCGTATATTGCCTCCTCTCTCACTAATAGCAGTCTTACTAGTCAAGTTTTATTTCATTTTTTAGTCATCAACTAAATAACTATAATTAATTACTATAGCAAATCCTTCGATTTTTCAAATAATTCAATCCCCAATCCTCTCTAAACTAGAAAACCTTTCCTTCAGCACTGGCACTTTTCCGTCCATCTTCAAGAGGGCTCAAGTCCTTCCATTTCTAAAAAAGCCATGCCTCGATCCAAAATTGCCTACCAATTACAGACCTATCTCCAACCTCTCTACTAAGTCAAAACTGCTTGAAAGATTCATTGTCTCGATCTCTCGGCTGCCTTTGATACCACAAACCGTCAGATATTGTTGGAGAAACTCTAGTCTGACTTTGGAATTGATGGCCTTGCACTCTCCTGGCTACACTCTTACTTTTTCAACAGAACCCAATATGTTAAACTAGGTGATCACTCCTCCCCTCCAGTTGAACTACTCGCCGGTGTTCCTCAAGGCTCTATCTTGGGACCTTTGCTTTCACAACCTATACTTCACCTTTGTCTAACATTATTCATAACTCTCTTCTTAATGGCACATCTGCTTCTTTAATTCAATCCTTGCAACGCGTTCAAAACAAGCTTGCCAAGCTTGTTCTCCTCAACTCTATCCTCAATAGCACGGACTGTCTGAAGAAATTGCACTGGTTGTCGTATCACCTTCAAAATTACCTTCATGACATATCATTCTCTAGCAACATCCACCCCACTTTATCTCCATCACCTATTAAATCGCCTCCAAACTCCTGGTCTTTGCTCATCGTCAACCACTCAACTTCACCAACCGGTACGTAGATCATCCCTTCCAAACAGAGGCTTCTCGTACGCCTCTCCAGCGGTCTGGAACAGACTCTCTCTCACCGTCAGAGCCCAGCCATCCCTGGAGCTCTTAGAGCGTCACCTGAAGACCCACCTCTTCAGGACTTCATGAACCAGCAAAGACACAGACGCCTCTGACGCTTAATAAATTAATTAATATTATTATTATTATTATTATTATTAATAATATTAAAAACAATTTCCTTCACTTTAAAAATTACTTTATTCTTTGTCATTATATTAAATTATTATTGGAAAACGTGACATGTTAAAGAGATAAAATTATGATTCCGCAAAAAGCATTGTTCATTCAAACTCAATTTTAGGTCATTCTCCGTAGATCGTCAAAAAGAGTTTTGGAGAAATAAAGCTTGCGATGCAAGAGAATGGAACTTTATTTTTTTCTGCAAAGAAATAAACATTTTTTGAATAATAATAATGATTACCAAAAAATAATTTTATGATAACATTTTTATCAATGTTTAATAGCACCTAAAATGTGGTATAACGAATCTTCTAAATGGTCAAACAACAAAATATTACTATTTTTACAAAACTTTTAATTAATTTAATTAAATCAATTACGTACCTGTTACAATTATTATAAGACCGTATCCAAAAGCATTTGGCATAGTCTGAAAATAATACTTCAGAACTTCTCTTTTGACAAAAATAAAAGCCATTGAATAAGTAACAGAATTGTCGTAGACCACAGCAAATTTTTTTCTCAGATAACCGTAGGTGGCGGGGTTGTAAATGGTTCCAACCGAAAACCCGATGACATATGTTCCATTGGGTACCTGTTTGTCAACATAGTTTTGAAATCTGGTCAACTCGCTGGCGGCTCCATAAGTATCAAATATCATGTGCTTTGAAGGGAGGCAAGTTGTTGAGTTCAGTTCAAGGGTGTGAATGCCACGAGAGTTGTTGTAAATGACCCATGAATTGTCCATTTTTTTAACTCTGTATCCGACCATGTTGTTCTTTGAATTGTAGTTTGCTGGATTCCACTGGATAATGCATTCCCACGTTTTAGCTGCACAAAATGAATCGCTATTAAAAATGTTGCCATCAAAAACTATCAAAAGACTCCATTCTAGGTGATTAGTTTGAGATAGTTACACAATTATTATAATATTTGAATTACAACAGGTTATGTTTTCAAAAAAAAAAAAAAAAAATACAACTTTGTTTCATGAAATTCTGACAAGTGCCGCCTTCGATAAAAATCATGTTCATCATGGTATATAGAGTGTAGCAGAATCCTTTTCCATTGTCCATTCTAACGACCTGAAAGGTGATACACTTTGGATCAAGAAGGCAGTATATGCTGCATTCCTTCATCTCCAAGGTGATTGTTGGATCAGTGGTCAGTTTGTTCATTGACAACCAGGTTTTTACCGGTAAATCCGGCAAATCACCGACACACAAATTACGCCCCTCAAATGTCGACCTCTGAAAAAGGACTGCTTCCCTTGTAACAATGAATAAGATAAAAATCAGAGTTATTGTCGAGAGCCCGATTTTTGTGAAGTGCCTCATACTTTCTGAAATTAAAAATTGTTTGCAATGAATTGATTGATATATTTTAAATTTTGATTTTTTGAAATATGAATATGAAGAAAAAGGACTACTTTACAATTATTTACTATTAGCTTATAATTCTTGACCTAATACGTTTAACTTCATGTCCTAACCTTGACTTACCTCTCTTATTTATCGAGTTAAAATCGATAGGCACTTTTAAATGTTTTGGTGCAGAAGCATTAAGAAACATTTTAGTCCATCTTCTCTGAAATGTTTCTCTTTGTTCCATTTATCATTCTTGTCAGGAATATTTTCCTGAAAACGTGCTTGCATTAATTTTAAACTTTTAAGTTTCTTTTTTGCATTTAAGAGACTCAGGTTCAAATTAAGGGTAAATAGTGAATTTATCATCTTCAGTAGAATGTGTTTAGATTTACAGTTGCAGGGCAGTTACCTGATAATGTAAATCCTAACACTTATGTAAAATATTTAATCAGATTGATTATGCAGAGTCAAGAAAATTACTCACTTCCAAAAGATCACACACTTATCGAATGTTTATTTCAGTCGATTTGCAGATATGTGCACCAACTTCTCTTCATGTTAAATTTTTAATAACTGTTATTTTAATGTCTAGTTCAATATTATTAAGGGTTATACAATCTTAAAATATCAACTACTCTCAAAATAATTGGTAAGTCAAAATCAACTACAGAAATTACCAAAAGACATTTTTAACACCCATTATTGAAATGATTCAACATGTCACTTAGTATTTTTTATTACATAATGTTTATTATTCCTGAATGTTTAAAAATTTTAATCATGAAATATTTACAACAAATTACTGTTGCCCAACAACGACATCCAGCCCGCAAGACATCAAAATCTTCACGAGATGTCCGTAAAAATGTCGTATCCTAGGCCTGTTATTTATGAGTTCATTCAGGATGTCAACCTCTGAAAAATTATCAGAACTTAGCCTCAGAGCAACATCCTTCTCCGCGTCCTTGAACAAGTGATACTTAAAATGGCGAATAGCATGGTAATTCATAGCCATGGTCAATGCAGAGTCGCTCAAGAAGAAAGTAAAATTCCTGCATCTACTCACTGTTCTTAAGTTTTCTTTAAGATACTGTAGTCCGTGTAAATTAAAACACTTTGTGGCCGTTATCGTAGTATCGTTGCTAACTTGACAGGCTTCCAAATGTTCAGGAGACGACGCAATCAGTTCAGCTACGGAGTAGTAAGGGCAGTGGTCTAAAGCTTCTTGAAAGTGCGGAACTAAATTCCACTGAGCCTGTGCTGCAATTTCGTTCCGAGCGTCTTCAAGGATTGAATCGATATGGTCGAGTGAGTCGAGAAAATATTTTGAATTTTCGGCTTTAATTGTCTGGAAGAAGTCTCCAGAAATACATTGGCCTACGATACTCTGGAAGTAGATGCTGAACACTTCCATGAACGGCGTCCCGTCCAGACATTCGTTTAGTGCTTCAGGTGAAATGCGATTCTTGAAAACCACATTTTTGTCATCTCGCCTTCTGACCTGAATAGCTGCATATTGATTACTTAAGTTATCCTTGACTTTTGTAAATCTGTTGGTACTTTTGAAAACATTCGTCTCCTCGGAAATGGCGTCATATCGTTCCAGCATATTGTTGCCCGAAATCTTCCATATCCGGATGATGTCCATTTTGTACATGTCAGCTCTGTCCATGACAAAATCTCCATTTAGACAGTCGTGAACTTTGTTAGGGTAGGTGAGAATTGTTTCGCCTATCTTATCTTGGAAAGTTGGTTTCTGATCGCCCAAACCTTTGTGACGCTTACTTGCACTCATCTGTGATATAAAACTGATTGAGTTGTTATTATCCCTGCTTCCCATGAATATGCAATCATCATCGCTGATGCTTAATTTTCTTTTCCTGACTTCAGTTTGCTGAGCCGAGTTTTTAAAAACATCGGCTATCTCTGCGGAACCACAGCATTCCTCGGTTTTAGATTTTTCTCCTTCCCTTGCCAATGCCCTCGAAGAAACTCTCTCTGGTGCTGTCAGTTTCATAGGGCTCATGTGTGGAGGTAGATGGGTTTTAAAATGTTTCTCCACAACATTTAAATAATTTGAACGCAATTGCTGCCCTGAGTTTTCTGGAAACAGTTCATCGTACGAGAAGTGATTCTTTATCGTTCCCCTATCCGTAGTAATTAAAACGGTGTCTTCTTCACACGTTTTGTCGTCGTCTATTCGGCAGATGCTGATAAAAGAGTTTGTAATGTCAATACCATTTTCATGCAACAATTTTATGAGATCAAGCCCGTCCATGTTTTAGGAGTTCGAATATCACGGGTAATGGCGAATAATGCTTGATTGCAAGGGATTATTTTATCCAACCTGAAATCATGAGACCAGTCGAGCAAGCGTCGAGCCTACTAGTCAATGCAACAAAAGATTCTAAATATTAACAAAAAGTTAATTTTCAGAATTTTATTGTAATGTAATATCAAATTTTGTTCGTAGGCTTATAAAGTGAAAGAAGTGGTACAAATTAAATAAAAATTTGTAGAAAAAAATATTTATTAAATATAAGGAACGTTATAAATTATTTTTTGTTTGTCCTGTTTTTTTATTTATTGTACGACATTTGCAGACTTGCGTCAATGGCTTTTTATGTTGGATGTTCGTCTTCTCAATGGCTCCAATAAATCTCAGTTGGGGAAAGTAAGATGAAACAATTTGAGCGCACAATAAATTATTTTAAATTATTATAAATTATTATGAATTATTTTAAGTCGATAATTTTGACTTGTTGCGCTAAATAAGTGGTAAATTGGAAACAAAAAGTGACGTGTAGCTTTGTCATTGAGTGCTCAGCTTCAGTCAAGAATGTCTGACATTTTTGATTTTTGAATGAACACCAATTTCATTAATTTCAAGATTTTTTATTTTTTTTCAAATTACACCGAACTGGTGTTACGACATCACAAATCACAGGTAAAGAAAATGATTGCGCGTAATTTGATGACGGTGCGAAACCTCAAGAATATAAATGTCAAAATGCATTTCTAAAGCGACTTCACAAAAGCGAAAGGTGAAATGATGACTAAAATATTAAAGTTAAACTTTAAAAGAATTTAAAAAATAATTTTAAAAGCAATTTTGTTACTCAAAACAACTTTTACTAAGGCCGTCAAAGTCACAAATAACATTACTCAACAGTGCCGCTTCGAGGTTCGTCCAGATTCTTCAACCTTTTATTTTTTTCCTATTAAACACACGCTGCTAGCTTACGTCCTTTACTCATTCTCAACAAAAACAAAATCTTGCATTTAGCCTTGTGTTTACCTTGTGTGTAAGGTAACTCTCATGCAGATATTATTTTCAAAAAGTTCAAATTACTCAAAGTTCACTAGATGAATCTCCTCCATGACAGTATCTTCTTGATAAAAACTTGATCACCACATGTTGCCTGCATCATTTGGACGTATGTTCTCAAAAGTCTCATCCTTCCATTCATATAATATTCGTTCATCTCGGGATTGTAGAACCGCTTTTTCTAAATCGAATGTTAAAGGCCGCTCCATAATTTGTCTAGGTCCAACCGTCTACTCAATGACATCAATTCACATATCTTGTCAATCGAACATTTACTCTTTCAAGCGTTTTTATAAACAACTTCTTATTCAATAACCATAACCTGCATAATTCAGACATCACTTCATCCGCTTTTTGAAATTACATTATTTATTTATTTGGACATCCGACAGCGGGAGTTTTTCCTTTTGGATGTTTCCTGTTCATGGTTGATGTTAAATGGTAATTTTTGAAAGTACAAATAAATTGATTCAAATTAAAAAAAAACATGAATGTATAACCACATAAAGACAACTTTAAATAGATAAAACGCGAAATCATTTCATAAAGTTGACAATTATTACAGAGGGAAACTTAGAATACAGACATTTTGATAGAAAATTTGTGCTGAAATTCAACAAGGTAATTAATAAAAATATTTTTTGACAAATACTTCCCGTCCTTAAAACTGCTTGACTGTATCATTTTATGCGTAACATCATGAAAAAATATTGTGTACCAATCGATTGTTGGAAAAAAGCAAAGGGAGCCTCGCCTTCACCTGAAATGTTTCAAATTATCAGAATAACAACCAATTTAAATTCAAAACAAAAGTGAATAAAAGTTTGAGTAGTTTACTAAATCATTTGAGAAATCATTTTTAATTCGATATTAGCAATACTGTCTTAGTAAACTAATTAATCATTGCGTTGTGATATTATCAGTTCATCATGTTAGCTGAAAATCCACCACGGTTTGTAATAACCAACCTGGAACAAATGCCAGATAACCATATCCTTTGCTAGTTATGGTTTTTTGGTACTGGCATGAAATGGATCCTTCCTTGTAGCAAATAAAAGCCAAAGAAAATCTGTAGGTGACATCATAAGTGATTTGGAGTCTTTGCAAAAAGTAGCTCTTCATCTTAACATCAAAAAAATTTCCAACGGTGTACCCAATTATTTGGGTACCGTTTGGCATTTCCAGGTCCATGTAATTGATAAATCTCGATTGCTCCGAGGTATTCGAATTTCCGGTGTCGAAAATGCTGAGCTTTTTGGGGAGGCAAGTTGCTGCATTCAATTCCAGGATGTGAATACCCCGAGAATTGTTGTAGATGGCCCATGAATTGTCCATCTTTTTAACCCTGTATCCGACCATGTTAGTGGTCGATCTGAAATTTATGGGATTCCATTGCAAGCTGCAATCCCAATTCTTTTCTGAAACAGTTATAAAATATACGATGTAGTTTAATTAAATATACGATGATGTCCAAATTAATTGAATTAATAGGCCTTAATGTTATTTTTATAAAAACATCTATTTGGATTTAAATAAATTTCGAACGTCCATTCTATTGGAGGCACAAACCTACATCTCAGTATATCTTTAGCAATCTCAAAAACATTGCCTTTACGCGACCGGGATTAGATTTCCTAACTTATGCGTTGTGATTTAAAAAAAATAATAGTTAGCTCCAACCAACCTGTCTTTATGAAACTTTTACAAGCATAATTATCCATAAAAGTTACAGTTTTTATTTTATTGTAGATGTAGCAGAATCCTTTGGTATTGTTTAGTCTGACAATCTGGTAGTACTTGCAATAGGGATCCTGGAGACAGTAGAAACAGCATTCTTTCACGTGCCTAGTAAAAGCAGCTGAAGTCAAGCTATCTATTGATGCCCAGGTCTTCACGGGAGTGCTAGGTACCTCGTAAATGCAGGTATTGAAACCATCGAGAGACATTTTTTTGAAGAAAATAGTTTTGGTCGACTGAGTGGACATCTCGATAAAACTCAATAATAAGATTTCAAAGAAATATCTCATCTTTAGCAGTTAAATAAATCAGATTAAATTTCAAAATAAAATTGGTTAAAATGTTGAAACAGTATTCCTAAACCAGGAACGTTGAAATCTGGAAAATGAAACCGCAAAATAAGTTGTTAACTTGGACAGAAAGTTCTTATTCTCCATCGAGTCAAAAGTACAAAAAACCGTAATTTCCCTTCACCTGGATGGACAGCTAATTGTGGATCTTAATGAGCAGAAACCTTTCTTGAAGAAATGTTTTGTCGATATTACGATAAAGCAAAATTGCAGTCTGCTAGGCAGGTCCTTTGATGTCAATCTTGGAATAAATGCACAATAAAAAATTTAAATTTTATTTTGAGGTATAAATACGAAACCTCAAAAAAATTTACAGAATATTATCGCGTTAAGCAATTTATATACTTTAACATTTTATATTTTACGATAAGTTCATGTTATCACATCATCTATAAAAAATAATCGTCTTTATAAATATTTTAAATCGATAATTAAATATTTGTTCTATTAAATAATAAATGAAAATAATATACATTTTGATCATCGCAGATGTAAAACTCACGAAATTTGAAGCAACTTAATGTTGGCGCTGATTGACATCAATTCACAACATTTTAAACAAAGAATCAAAATAGTTTTAAGTTTTACATCTTCGCATTATTATTAGACCAAGTAGCTATATTCAAAATGTTGACATTTGCAACAATAGGCTCCATTTACGGAGCCATTTTAAGGCAATAGAAAACATTTTCAAGAAAATATTAACACCTCATCAGCTTAAAATCTTACAAAGCACCTCATGACATTTGGAACATAAAGAAGGAATTACATGCTTTCTGTTTGATGGGCAGTTCGGTCAAATGGCGGATGTTTTCTTAGTTCAATTGAGACCCGACTTAACAATAAGCAACATTTATTATTACTATTATTATTATTATTATTATTATTATTATTATTATTATTATTATTATTATTATTATTATTATTATTATTATTATTATTATTATTATTATTATTATTATTATTATTATTATTATTATTATTATTATTATTATTATTATTATATTATTATTATTATTATTATTATTATTATTATTATTATTATTATTATTATTATTATTATATTATTATTATTATATTATTATTATTATTATTATTATTATTATTATTATTATTATTATTATTATTATTATTATTATTTTTTTTTTTTTTTTATTATTATTAGTTCGTTAAAATATCATTGTTGAATGCATTAAGTATACATTATGTCAAAGTGAATTCTTACCTGGAACGAACACCACATAACCACGATCACTTTTGATTGTTTGATAAGAACACGCTGCCAATCCTCCCTTGAGGTAAATGAAAGCCATTGCATTTTGGTTTGTGTTGTCGTAGTTCATGCCGAACCTTTTGTACAGATATTTGGAAGTTGAAGCTGTGCAGACGTTTCCAACGGAATATCCAATCAGGTACGTGCCATTTTGTGCCTGCCTGTCCACGTAATTCTGGAACCTGGTCAAATCGCTTGCCGATGTAAAGGTATCGAATATCAAGTGCTTCGTAGTTAAGCATGTCTTTGCGTTCAGTTCCAGGATGTGAATGCCACGCGTGTTGTTGTAGATGGCCCATGCACCGTCCATCTTTTTAACTCTGTATCCGGCCATGTTGCTTTTCGTTAAAAAGTTTGCAGGGTTCCATTGAATGACGCAGTCCAATGTTTTGCCTGAAAGGAAATGGAATGTGGACGCTACAAGAGGATTTATGAAATATCATTTTTATTTGCCTGTAATTTTATCGTTATGGTGACGATTTTTTCATCTTATTGAAATTGGTTTTAATGTTTTATTTATGCTATAATTTTAAATTATTCCTCAAAACAATAACGAACTTGTTCTCATAAAATTTTGGCAAATGCTCTCTTCGACAAAATTCATTATGGAGTTTGCATGAAATATGTAACAGAATCCACTGCCGCTCTTCAGTCTGACGATTTGGTAGGAGAGACATTTTGGATCCTGGAGACAATAGAAGCTGCATATCTTCATCTCCTTAGTGATTGAATTTGACGTCAGTTTTTCCATCGATGACCAGGTTGTGGCTGCATAATTTTGCATATCCATCTGACAAACATTGCTCCCTTTGAACCGCGGTCTACGAAAAAGAGCAGCATCTAATAACATTGGTAAGGTAATGATGAGCCAAAGTTGGGTAAATATTTTCAGAATTTGATATTTCTTCATTTCTTTAATTAGAAAATGAAGAATTCTTCATTTCTTTAATTAGAAAATTAAGAATTCCAAGATTCCACCAGATAATGTAGAATTAAATTCGTTTTAGTTATCAGCCGTTTTATAGTCTTTCAAAAAAAAAAAGATTATTTACCAAGGTTAGATTTACATGGAACTATGGCTAATTCTTGGTGCAATTGCATTAAGAAACCTTTCTGTTTGCTTTCAGTTTAATTGCGAGCAGATTAAAACAATAAACGAACTGACAATTTTTTCCTCCCCAACTTCGTCCAGTCTCCTGGAAAAATTACTGGAATTCTAGGAAAGTGGCGATTTTGAACAATTTGAAAAAAGACTTTTCTTCTGGATTTCAAATTCAACCATTTTAAGACTATTTAAGACAAATGCCACGTAATAAGTGCAAGCTTTACTCCATTTGTCAATATTTGCTTAGATTTATGAGCATTATGTAATGTTTAAATCAAAATGCTGTTTGAAAATGCTTTAAATTTGTATTTTTAATGCAATATTTGTAACGAAATTGCTTTACGTTACGTGTTAAAATTATTCTCATCAACATATTTTATAAATAACTAATCAACAAGCATTATAGTCACTAAATATTTAAAACGTTCTAAATTATAAAAATAAAAGATATTTTTTTGTTAGCAAATTCTTAAAATGTTCCTAAAAAATACAAATTTAAATTTTTATCTTTTACAACTTTTTTTTATTTATTCTTGTTTTTGATAGTAAAAGATTGGCCATGGAAAAATATCTAAATATGACATTTGGTTAGTTGGCAACTCTAAGAATTAAAGTTGTTTTAATAAAACAAATATTAAGCATGCCATTTAATCGAAATTTTCAAACGAATTTCTACATTATGAAAATATATGATAATATGTGTAATATGTTACAGCACTAGTGGTGATCACTATTAGTGTCACTAGGTTGAAAAAATTAGCAATTGGCGATTATGAATTGTTTAGATATTATTTAATAATTTATAATTAAAATTTGTACAAATAATAAATTTTATATTTTATTATTAGGTAGTTGCATAATATTCATAATAAAGTTACTCTGTAACAATGACTCAGAGTTTCATATGATGGAATGATGCCGATTCTGCCTTTGCAAATATTATGTTGTGGGATTTGAATTTATTTCACAATGCTGTCGGCGGCAACAAGTCAGAACAATAGCGATGACATTTTAAGGAAGGTTACCAGGACAGTTTCAGTACGAATAATATAATTAGTTTCAAATCCAAATTTCACAATAATTTATGAACAAACGTAGGAAATGCATTTTCTTTCTTAACTCGCATCACTTTTACACTAAGCAGATATTTTCAAAAGTTTGACATTTACAACAATGCTTTATTTGTTAAACTATTTAAAAGCCATCAAATTACTCACAGGAAATTGCCGCAGCCCCCAAATTGTCGCAATTGTCAGAAAACTGAGAATAATAAACCTAAAAATGAAGAAAGGCTTTACCGGGTTTTCCTGGAATTTTCTATAAAATTTTATTTGAATTAAATGGAGTCAAAACATCACCAGTTTCTTTGACTTTTGTAGTCATTTCATTTTCAAAGCTCGTAATGGACATACGGTACTATGCCACTCTCGATACTACGCCACTTGCTCGGTCCCGACAGGTGGCATAGTAACGAGATTTGACTGTATTTGGAAATTTTTGAAAATCAATTTTTTTTTTACCAGTATGAGAAACGTCGTTTAAAATGCCTAGAAAAAAATTTCATTCATAATGTTATTTGTCCAAACATTTATTTAGCTAACATTATTTGAATAAGTTCACTCATTCAGATGCCTTTTAAAATCAGCTTTGTCATCGAGGTACTCAATAAATCAATCTGATGCTACGACAATTCGTCGCAGACAATTCAATCGGGCCCGTAATAAAATTTTAAAACCTTTTTAACCAAGATAAAAACATTTATTTTTATTGTCATCCAATGAAATACATTTTAGCATATTTTTTTAGCATAATTTTACATTTTAGCTGAACACATTAATAAGACTACCTTAAATTAATATCTTAAACTTAAAAAGATCATGCTTCTTAACATAACTGGAACGAGTTTGCACCTTCTGTAATCGCCAAAAGCAATTTTTCTTCAAGAGCTTTTTTAGTGCTGTACTCTGTAATTAATAAAGTGTTTGAGCAAGTCGCAGCTGAAGGCAGATAGTCGTCAGGGTTTTCATCAACCCATTTACGCACTATGGTGAGTTTTGGTTCCAGGGCAGCCAAACCCCCAACTGGCAATCTTGGTGTGCTTATGGTGAATTGCAGAAAACTTCTTTGATCGCTCGCAGATAGCGATGAGAGAACTTCGAATAGGTACTGAACTACAGGTGAGTCTGGGTTGATTTTATCAAGGACGGAGTTATTTTTCAGATACTCCACGGTCCATTGTTCTTTAATCAGACCGCAAAATATTTGATCGTATTCGTGAGGATAAAGCAGTTCCATGAAAGGAGGGATGTTCCTGCAAAGGTGACCTAGAATATGATCAAATCCACGACTAACTTCTTTTATGCTGTTCTGGGGGTTCTTGTACAACACCCACCAGGTGAGCAACTTTAGATACTTTTCCAGGTTGTCAATGCTTAATAATACTTCGCTTCCACCCTCCTCCATCTCGACGTCTGGATAACCTGGAAGCGTGAAATTCACGCAGAGATCTTCAAAAGAACAACCATCGCACTCTATTTTGGACATGGTCTGCACTTTCTCTTCAACCGAAAGTGTTTCATTGCTCTCGATGCTCCATTTTTCTCTCAAGGCATCAACGAGACTTTCGAGAAATTTATAAATTGATGGCATCACGTACTTGAAATCTGCGAGCGAGAGTTGCTGATTTTCAAAATTACTCCTGAACAAACATTTGTAAAATGCGTTACTGAATTTGATATCCATCCTATGGTCGTCTATAATAGATTTTGCCATTACCTTTCCTATGGCGAATAGGCAGTCCTTTGCCCTAAGGTTACGCGATGGTTTCGGCGATGGGAACAATCCAAGCGGTGAATTAACATACAAAATACCGTCACCATCTTTTTGACTTTTGCACGGCTCTCCATGCCACAGGTCGTATTCATAATTCTGGCAATCTTTTGAGAATTCCGAATAGAACTCTTTAGTCGGCCCGTATCCGGAGCCAATCTCCCCAGAAAAAATAAACATCCAATTCTTAAAGAATTCGCTGGAAGTTATGTCTAATCCGTCAACGGCCCAGTTGAGAATGCGTCGTCTTACTGTAATGATGGTTTCAATATAATCGTGTCTCTTGAATCGTATTAACATGTCCTTGATAAGCGATTTACATAAAAACCTGCGATTTTCTATCGAGAGCAAAAAAGGATAAGATTTTGCAAATCTGATGATAGACTTAGGAACCTTGTAAAATCTGCACAGTTTTCTGTTTCTTATGTTATTCACGGCCTCTTCTAAAACATTGCTAATATAACAACTCCCATCGATAAGTCTATCTGTAGACAGATATCCAAACAAGATTGCCCAGTTTTCATTAACTTCGTAGAAGATTGACAGCAGTCTCAGAGCTCGGAGCAGGGGATTAGAAAACAGCTTCTCTTTTGACTTTGACGGTCCAAGTACTCTGTCGAACGATGAAGATTTGTTCAGACCCAGCCTGATGTCCATAGGGCTTTTGGGGACGTGTAGGTAGTCATCCAAGACATGGAGATCTGGATGAATGGTGATGAAGTCATTATTGACGAAGATTGCATCTACAGTGCTTACGACTAAAGTAACTAGAGCCCTGAACTTCTCAACCCCTTCTGAACTTATGCTCAGTTTACCCTTGTGACTCGAGGAATTCCGCAGATTTAAAATTATCTGTAAATGACTTTTGAGTCGACAGTAATTGTTATCCAAAGCTCTTTGGTTTTCATATTCATTTTCTGATAGTATATCTCTCACTAAAGCATCAATATCCCCAATTTGAGTCGCTAGGCATTTATCACTGCCTTGGTACTTTGATATCGTTTCTTTCTTCAGCCATTGTGGAATCATATTATAATTAGTTAACCATATCCATTCAAATCGTTTTTCTGACATTAGCAAATTGGCAACCTGGGGTATTGATTTCAGCAGCTGAGTTGAGCCAAACTTTTGGAAAACGTCGCGGTATTTTTCCATTTCGTCGAGGATTACAAAACCAATTAATATTTTGTCATTGCTTATTGGGATACCTGTCATCAATTTTTTTACAAAGATCAGAAGTTCATCTATTGGTATAAGATCTTCTAGAAATTTCTTATCAATCGCAAAGCATATCATCTTTAGTAGGAGAACCAGATTGTCAATCGGGCACTCGGGCAACTGGCAAAAGGAATACAGAATTGGAAAGGTATCTTTCACGAATTTAGTATTATTAACATTAACCGAGCCTTCTGATAAAATTTTTTTGGAAATCTTGCGTATGTCCTCATACCAATATCTGTCATCAATAGGTGGAAGGAACAGAGCAATGATATGGCAAGTCATTATGTTTTCGGTTTCAGTCCTGGCAATAATGTTTTGTTGACTTTCAACCTCTTTTTCCATAATTTTGGCTAGAACACATCCGATTCCCAAGTTTATAAAAGACGTTATCAGAGAATCGTGTTCATAGATGGCATAAATCAGGTTCCTTACGTTTAGTAATAATTGAGGCTCAATCACCAATTTTTCCCACTTGAGAGTAGAAAATATTAAGACGAGTAAATTATGAGAAAGCAGTTCATTAGCGTTAACCTGCAAGATACTTTTGACAGATTCTAGCACAGCCACCAACAATTTCTCATCTATCGATTCTACAAGACATTCCAAAATAGAGGCCTCATGACAAGTGTTTAATTTGTTCATAAAATTTAGCGTCAAGTTGATCAAATGTAGCTTTAATTTTGAGGACATCTTTGACTGTTTGGGGCTATAAATGGCGTGTTTATAGTGCTTTGTAAGACTGAGAGTTGAGTATGGCTCGATTGTCGTGTGATTGCCTAAGTCTTCAATATTCGTGCTATGTATATACTATATATTACAAATATGTATATACTATATATTACAAATATGTATATACTATGTATTATATATGCTATTAGATATTATCAGCTTCAACTAAGAAAGTATTGTCATCGCATTGCTTAGTCGAACACATCAACCTCAAAAAAAGACTCCAAATATTTTAATAAACTTAACAAAAATACCAAAAATTAATGTAAATCATTAAAATTATAATTGTTGTCATATTCACGGAGAATATATTTTATAATATAATAAAATACATTATGGATATAACTATCAACCAAGCTAGAATAAGAGAACAGAAATTATGTAGCTCATAATTTTAACTTCAAAAAACTTTGTCGGTTCTAAATTTATTTGAAGAACTTGTTGATGGCGGCACGTTGAGTCAATGAAAACGCTATTTTAACTCTTTTTACGACAGCATCATTTGAGCAATCTGAAGAAGGTAAGAATACCAGGGTTGGAATTCTGCTTCATTTTTATCTTATTTTTTTCATTCTTAGATTTGTAGATGTGTGCAAATGTCATTGGTAGCATTCAGTAGCAAGCACTAACTAAACTTGTTTAGTTAAGCTTTAACTAAATTTTCAACTACAAAATTGTAGTTAAACTATTCGTTACAATTTATTATTTATTCGTTACAACCATTTTAAGAAGGTTGTCAAATAGTTAAAGTTTTCATAACTACTTTATAACTTTTTCTGTCCAATTTTTGGCATATTTATTTCATCAAATTATTTGATTCAAATATCAGTAGACAAAATGACTCAATGTTATAAATGTTTATTTCACATCAATAACCGCAATTATAGATCAAAATTTATGACATGATAACATCTAGCATGAAATTGTTTTCTGATTTCAATCTTGAATGAACAAAAATCAGTATATCGATAGTTCCATCAGCCAATTTGCAGCCAACACTTGTGCAGTTGCACTGAACAGTCTTTCAACAGCTGTAGAACTTGAAACTGTGGCATTATTATTCTTAAATGCTTCAGGAATATTACTGGGAAAGCAAGAAGGTCAACTTTTGAAGCAAACCCACCTAGTTTTTTTCTAAGGCTTTTGTAAATTTTAACTTTCGGCATCATAAAAATGATTTAACATAAAAATGATGATGCAGATCGCATGCTTTACTAAATATTTTGAACAAAAATTACGAAAACACATTTACAACTTCACGGTTATCACTAAGAATGTCCGAATGTTACGATTATTTTTTAATTAGTAATGAGTCACTTTGACTAAACATTTGTTATTGACCCAAGAAGACAAAATAAAAACAAAAACATGAACAGACAATCCAAAATAACCATTGAAATAAAAAGTGATTGAAGACTCGACTGCGAAAAATAGACTGATTCATATACAAGATATTTAGATCTAGATTTGTATTATTGTAAATATTCTGTGAAAAAATAAAAATTGTCCATCATCCGGAAGAAAGGGCAAAAAGGGAGTTTCTTTATTTTCAGCTGTGCAAAATTATATTCATGCTATCAAATATATGTTTTAGATATAAAAAAAAACGAAAGTACATCAAAATCTAAAATATGAAAACAAAAATTCTTAATTCTTAACTACACATTACAATTGCGGAAGAAAATAAATCATGCTGACTCAGAGGTTAGCAATTATCAAAATTACCATCCTAAACAGCTATCTATACAACCGATCTTAATAAGCAAAGCAATAGTAGATTATAAATTATTCTAGAAGAAAAGTTCATGATTTGAAAAAACACTGATTGAAAGAAAGTTAATCTAAAAAATATTTACAAGTTTTAAAGTTAAAAATCTTAATGACGATGATGATAATAATTTCCAATTAAAACGTAATAATTACAAAGTGACGAACGGATGACTTTGACAGCATTTACTTCATTCTTTGATTGCAAATATTATCTTCCTCGGACTTTGAGAAGACAAACAATAAACTTTTCCTCTTGCAAATATATTTTTAATGTGGTTAATAAATAAACAAAAAAACCCACAGATATATTTAGTGACAACGTTCTAAAAACTGAAAGCATTGGTGAACTCCTATAAATGGAAAGGCTATTCTAACAAATTATATTTAATTGATTCTATTTATAACGCGTATTTTGATATTATATTCCATGATATTATAAGCAACAATATAACATTCAACTTATGAATTATTAATGACTCACTTTAATTACATTAACATTTGAATCTAAGCAAAGAATAATCTAATCCAATTAGACTAGTTCATTAAATTGTACATTAGTTTCAGTTTGGATAATCATGTTTGTAAAATTCAAAAAAAGGTGTACTGTCCGGAGTAACTATACCAATGGGATAAACTTTATTTTCAGCTGTGTTAAAATTAAATTCACTATATTAAATCATAATTTGATAATAGGAGTTATTTAATCTTACCGTACGCGAATGTAACGAATCCATTGGGAAGCCAAACGCCTTGATAATGACATTTTATTGGAGTGACTTTGAAGCAAATGAAAGCCAGAGAATTGGAATCAGAAATTCCATATAGCACACTATACCTGTTATAAAGGTAGGAAGCAACAGTGGAATGATAAAAATCTCCAACCGAATACCCGATCAAGAAAGATCCAGTTGAAACTTGAGAGTCACTTGAGAGGGTGAATCTGTTCCTTTCGTTAGCTGAAGCCACAGTATCGAAAACATTGTGGTTGTAAGGTTGACAAGTGGTTGAGTTCAATCCAATGATGTGAATGCCACGTGAGTTGTTGTAGATGGACCAGGATTTGTCCGCCTTTTCAACCCTGAATCCGTCCATGTTGTACTTTGTGTTGTAGTTTATGGGGTTCCAACGAATTATGCAATCAAGTTGCTTTTCTTGAAAAATGATTAATATAAAACATTCAACTTAAAAGCATCATGATAAATGTAATTACTACACAGTTATTGACCACGGATTAATGAAACATTAAGCAAAATTCATTTCAACTTATAAATTAAAATTCAAATCGACTAAAATAATAACCTCTCTTCACAAAAAATGTGCATATGCTTGGATCAACATTCATTAAAATGTCAAACTTTTGATATATGTGGCAGAATCCTCGACCATCATTTAATCGCACAACTTGAAAAGTCAGGCATTTTGGATCCTGGAGACAAAAGAAACTACATTCTTTCATTTCCTTGGTGATTGAGTATGATGTCAAATTATCAGCTTTTGGCCAGATCTTTACCGGATAGTTATACATTGGATACCAACAAGCATTGCTTTCAAATAACGTTGCTCTTTTGAAGAGAGCAGACTTGCTTGGCTGAGCAAATAATATTGTTATGACTATAATGCAAGGCTCAAGATAACTGACTGCCATATTCATGGAGAATGTAATGTTAATATGAATAGATTCAAAGTAGAATATTAAAATTTTTGCAGATGAAAGTTTTAGCGTTGTTTCATGGTATTTATGTCTATTTGACAATGTTGCTGATGGCAACTCGTCGGTACAATAAAAATTGTATGACAGCCTAAGTTGATCATTTTGAATCGAGTTATTGAATGAATGCCACGTTTGAAATTTTTTTTTTTAATAGGTTTTTTATTTTATTTTTCATGGCATTTTGGCTTCTGTTGTCAAGATCAGTAGCTTCAAATCCATTACCACAAGACTACTTGGTGCAATTATGATCTCATTCTGAATTGATTAAGTGTCAAATTGTCAAATTGTCAAGCGTCAAGCCATTCAACTTCTATGACAAATGACACTTTCAGTACAAAATTTTCAGATGATGGTTCACGATGACTGGTGATTATCTGGTACAGAGGCGTAGCTAAGGGGGGTACATATATCCCCGGGCGCCAAGATACAGGGGCGCCAAAATGAGGCTTAATGCATCAATGAAAGATCGAGGATCGTCTCAGTGATCTTGCTCTTCTTAGTATAGAAAGAGAAACGCTTGATAAAACAGACTTTGATGACGTTATTGATCAGTTTCCAACTGTTAAATCAAGAAAAATAAATCTATTTTAGACAGTATTAGACTACTATGCATGCAAATCATCTTAGACTGTGACTGATTGGGTGAAGCATGCGCTACTATTTGTAGAACGTTTTTTCACTTTTAAATGGATGCCTTGTGCCATTAAAATTTGATTTTTATTTCAATTTCAAATGTAGTGTAATACAGTAAGATTAAATATATAGACATGGAAAAGGGCGCCAATTCTTTAGTTTGCCCCCGGGCGCAAAATACCCAGGCTACGCATCTGGTCTGGTACTCGTTTTAAACTAAGTTCAACCCTAGCCGAGGTTAATAGGTCCATATGCACGTATGTTTTACATTCCAGTGTAAAAGACTTTTTGAAGAACATAGCCCCGACGATATTGAAATGCTTCGCAAATCTGATTTGTTCAAAGTGCCTCCAATTCGGAATGAAATTTCTCTCAGCAACACTCAACAACATAACAATACATCATTGAATATTTTGAATATTTTTTACATAATTGGATATTTTGAATACATAATTTGATATTTTGAATACATAATTGGATATTTTGAATACATAATTGTATATTTTGAATACGCGATGAATATTTCGAATGATCTCATTTTCGTTTGTTTCATTATCATTTGTACTCTATCCTTTTTGCGCTGAAAAAATATAAAAAGGTACAATTAAGTAATAAACTTTTTTGGTATCTGTTCAATTCATCTTTGAGAATATTTAAAAGTCTAATTCACTTTGATTGTTAAAAATAAAAATCACTAGCTAGACCAGCAATGGGCAAACTATGGCCCGCGGGCCGTTTCAAGCCGGCCCGCGGAGCACTAGACAATTTATTCATTTATTCACCTCATGCTGTGTCTAGAATTATTTGCGAGGCGCTTAGTTGATCCTTTGTGAACCTACTTTCATGAATTTTAATTGGTTAGTTTTTGTGCGCAGTAACCTATTTCCGTGTGTTGTGATTTGTCATTATTTATGTGCTTAGGTTTATGATTGGCTGTCGTCATTGGCACGAATATATTTAAATATTTAACTCTGGGTCTAGACTCTAGACCTTTTGGTAAAACCGTTCGAGACGGACGCACACATTTTAATGAGATGCTCCACTTTAATAAAGCTCCACCCAAAACAATTTAAGCTCCGCCTAAAATGAGTAAAAGTAAATCTTTGATTCGTAATATTTTTAGGGATATCTGTTTTTAGGAGAAATCGGTCCGCATTTTTAGGCTCCGAATGGATCCGCTCATGGGTTAGGGTTAGGGTTAGGGTTTAGGGTAGGGTTAGGATTAGTCACTTCAGCTGGTGGCTTGTCCCTTGTCACAAGACCCAGAAACAGCCCCACAAGAAGTGCAATTGGAACTAATCGATCTTCAATCTGATGCAATCTTAAAGGAGAACTTCCGCTCTCTTCCATTAAAAGAGTTCTATGCCTCACTTAAAGATGATTGTTTTCCAAACCTCCGGGGGATGGCACAGAAGATTTTGGTCTTGTTTGGCTCGACCTACGTGTATGAACAGACGTTCAGCGTTATGAAGATCAATAAATTCCGTCACAGATCCCAGTTAACTGACCAACATCTCAGATCTAATTTGCGAATTGCTACAACAAAGCTAACGCCTGACTTTGATTCCTTAACAAGAAAGTGAGACCAACAACACTGTTCCCACTAAAATTGAAGATACTATTTTATTAAAGAAATACATTGCATAAAAGTTTTGTAAAATTACTCTTTTTATGCTTTTCTACCTTAAATTAATTTAAACATTTAATGTTACAAATGTAAATTTAATTTATATTAATTCACACATACACACTGTCCATCTACTCTTGGTCCGGCCCTCGAGTCAAAAAGTTTGCCCACCCATAAGCTGATGATAGCATTACTAGCTTTTGACTGAAGGTCAAAGTCAACGTTATTGAAATGCTAGATACATTTCAAATAGAAAAGGTGGAAAAGTATCAAATGTTTATAATTAATTATTTTAATAAAATAATGGCCTGCAAACTCCAACTTCCTTCTCGAACAGAGGAACCACTATTGCATCTTTCCAATCTCTTGGTATTATCTCTGAGTCAAAAGGCTTTTTTAGACCAATTAAGGACAATTAGTGTAAAAGCTGCATCGAATTCAATGAAGTTAAAAAATATTTCGTTTCAGACTTTTGCCATCCTCAGATTGTCAATCTAACAAAATAAAATAAAATTAATTAATTTCAATGCTTCAATTTCTTTCTATATTTCGTAATTTAACAATTACAGCATCTAATTTTATCTGTTTTTACCTTAACCTCTTAGGTACAGACAAAGTAGACCTTCATAAATTTCCAGTTATCAGGAGCAAGAAAAACTAGTGGACATTTCATAACATGAGCGGAAAACTAATTTTATTAAAGCTATCCATTAAATGTCCATAGCCATGTGGTTCCGCTATTGTTATAATTTAAAGTAGTTAAAATTTTTAATTGTAGTTTTATATAATGATATTAAATAAATTTTTGCCTAGATTAAATAATGATATTAAATACATTTACAAACCCGCATAATTAAAAGGAAAATCGCAAATTTTGTGAAAAAAGACGGATTTTATTTTAATAAAGCTGATTTTTTCCCTTCTCGGAAATTTCCTTCATTTCAAATTTGATGAAAACCCATATTCTTTCACACTATCTCCTTCTTGGATATTTAATTCTTAAATTTTTATTTGTAACCTATTTTTTGCAATGATTGACCAAATACCTTTAGATTATATTTATTCAAAAAATATAAATAAATACAATTGATTGATCATTGAAACTTTTCTTGTTGTCTGCTTAATTCATTTTTGATAAAAATTTAAAAGAAAAATGCATTCCAGCGAAGCGATGAAAGATTGAAAATCACTAACAAGACCACACTAGCTAAACTATTAAAATGAATTAAGCAATGTGACTGCTACTGAATGCCAAAGTCAATGATTGACTAAATTATTGTTAAAACACAAGTGTCACAAGAAGAAACTTGAAAAGTTATCAATTAATTAATAATATTAATTATTTCAATAAAATCCAAATATTGCAAAATTTGAAAAATCAATGAAGTTCTCAATATTTCGTGACAGATTTTTTTGCCATTTTCAGATTTTCGTCTAAAAAAATAAAATAAAATTAAACAATTTCAATACCTTCGATTTACATCGTAATTAATATTAATAAAAGTATAAAGTTACTTTGGATCATCATAATTTTTTTCCACACATTTCAAAATTTAACAAAACAATCACATCTAACCTTATCTGGTTTCGCTTAAACGGCTATGTAACGACTGAAGAAGTTCATAAATGTTCCGCCATCAGGAACCAGAGGCACAATTGGACCGTTCTTAACTTCAGCTGAAACATAAATCCATTTATGGGATCTATAAGATACACAATCAGAGATTTGTATTCATTATCTCGTTTTACAATAAATTATAAGAGCTAAGGATGATACTGAATAAATTATATTGTTCGATTAATAGATTTTGTTATTCGATTAATTAATTCCAGTTAATTACGATCTGCCTGCACTTCAACCCTGCGTTAACCAGTGTTAAATGTGATAAATACTACATGCCATCACCCGACACTAGATGCAGTGCTTGTCATTGTAATATGACAGGTGTAAAACCCTTTGACTCAGAGATAACACCAAGTGATTGGAAAGATGCAATAATGGTTCCTCTGTTCAAGAAAGGAAGTTAGAGTTTGATATCCAACAGCACGCCAATAATAATTGAGGAGCATCCCAATCTATATATTTTAAAACAGTGAAATACTCTGACCTAGCGAAAGATCTAGATGAGAGCGGATTACAGGTAACATTAACTCTGTTTTAAATTGGAGGAAGAGGTCTGGTTGTAAAGTTGGCCCACACGTTCCTAGACCAAATCAATTTATCGAGCCATGAAAGAGCTAAGGCTATGATAAAAATGTCAGAGGCCTCGGAAGCATCATCGTACTGATTTAGAGTTTCAAATTTCATTTAGAATTTTTTTTAAATGCATTTAAATGACAAATGAACTTTACATCATATTGCTTAAGAATTTCAATGATTAATTGATCAAATAATCCTTAACTTGTGCAGCATTACAATTACATTATAAATATATTATGTATATATTTCTTTAAATACATGTATTTTTCTTAATATGTGGGTGATCACCATGCTTGAAACATTAAACAAAATTTTGTAAATTACTCATTTGAACTTATGAATTAGAATTCAAATTGATTAAAGTTTTTAATACTTTTTTATAACTTTTTTCTGTCAAATTTTTGGCATATTTATTTTATCAAATATCAGTAGACAAAATGACTCAATGTTATAAATCTTTATTTCACATCAATAATGCAATAACCGCAATTATAAATCAAAATCTATGACATGACAACATCTAGCATGAAATTGTTTTCATGAGTGAAGAAAAATCAGCATATCAATATCAATCAGCCACTTGCATCTACGTGCAGCAACACTTGTGCAGTTGCACTGAACAGTTTTTCAACAGCTGCAGAACTTGAAACTGTGGCATTATTATTCTTAAATGCTTCAGGAATATTACTGGGAAAGCAAGAAGGTAAACTTTTGAAGCAAACCCACCTAGTTTTTTTCTAAGGCTTTTATAAATTTTAACTTTCGGCATCATAAAAATGATTTAACATAAAAATGATGATGCAGATCGCATGCTGTACTGAATATTTTGAACAAAAGCTACGAAAACACATTTACAACTTCACGGTTATCACTAAGAATGTCCGAATGTTACGATTATTTATTTATTAGTAATGAGTCACTTTGACTAAACATTTGTTATTGACCCATGAAGACAAAATAAAAACAAAAATATGAACAGTCAAGATAATTAACCTAAGAGCTAATTCTACGAAATCCTCTTCTGCATGATTGGACAACCCAAATTAAAATTGGAATAAAAAGTGATCGAAGACTCGACTGCGAAAAATAGACTGATTCATAACCAAGATATTAAGATCTAGATTTATGTTTTTGTAAAAATTCTGTGAAAAAATAAAAATTGTCCATTGTCCGGACCCAAGGATAAAATGGGAGTTTCTTTATTTTCAGCTGTGCAAAATTATATTCATGGTATAAAATATATGTTTTAGATATAAAAAAACGAAAGTACATCAAAATCTAAAGTATGAAAACAAAATGTAATTTTAACTAGATATTACAATTGCGGAAGAAAATGAATCATGCTGACTCAGACGGTAGCAAACTGCTTAAGCCCATTATGTTTCGTAACGTAACCCAGCTTACACAGGCACATTGTCTCCCAAAATGAGGTTCTAAATAAATGGTTGAATGCCCCCGACAATTGCGCTTATGGGGCTTTATAAATAAAATTAGTGTTATTATTGTTAATATTTAATCTTACCGATCACGAAAATAGTGAATCCATTGGGCATCAAACTCTTTTGATTCTTACAGTATATTGGAGTGCCTTTGACGCAAATGAAAGCCAGAGAGTGATTGTAAGAAAATCCATATTGCTCTTTGTATCTGCTTTCAAGATAAGTGGTCAGAGTGTAGTGATAAAAATCTCCAACCGAATATCCGATCACGAAAGATCCAGTTGAAACTTGGGAGTCACTTGAGAGGGTGAATCTGTTCCTTTCGCTAGCTGAAGCCACAGTATCGAAAACGTTGTGGCTGTAAGGTTGACAAGTGGTTGGGTTCAATCCAATGATGTGAATGCCATGGGAGTTGTTGTAGATGGACCAGGATTTGTCCGCTTTTTCAACTCTGAATCCGCCCATGTTGTACTTTGTGTTGTAGTTTATGGGGTTCCAACGAATTATGCAATCAAGTTGATTTTCTTGAAAAATGTTTAATATAAGACATTCCACTTAAAAACATCATGATAAATGTAATTACTACACAGTTACTATTCATGGATTAATGAAAGGTTAAGAAAATCGTATAATTTAAACAATTTCTCATTTCAACTTGTGAATTACAATTTATAATGACTAGAGTAACAACCTCTCCTCATGAAAGATTTGCATGTGCTTGCATCAACGTCCAGCATAGTGGTAAACTTTTGATATATGTGGCAGAATCCTCGTCCATCTTCTAATCGCACAACTTGATAAAGCAGGCATTTTGGATCTTGGAGACAAAAGAAACTACATTCCTTCATTTCCTTGGTGATTGAGGATGATGTCAAATTATCAGCATTTGGCCAGGTCTTTACTGGATAGTTCGGAAGCAAACAAGCATTGGTTTCTAACACTTTTGCTCTTTGGAAGAGAGCAGATTTGCAAGGTTCAGCAAATATAATTGGTATGGCTAAAAACCAAGCTATAAGACAGTTTATTGTCATTGTCTCAGGAATATAATTTATATTATATAAATCAGACTACTTTAAAAAATACAGAAGGATCAACACAAGGAGTATTAGAAATACTCAGAGTTTTATCAGCTATATCTTAACGGCTTATGGCAACGTGTTTCAATAAAACAATGTTTTAACTCACTAATAATTATCGCCTCATTTGGGCATTCCGGTGCAAACGAAGATATGAAAAGGTTCTACAAATTTTGCTTAAATTATTGAAAATTTCAACTCTATTAATTATTAAAAAACTTTCAAATAATATAATTTAAGTCCGTTTGCCTTTTTAAAACAAATTGTTGCATTCAACAGAATTTCATTTCAATTTCAGGTTTGGTTTTGCTTGATAATATGTCAGCTTGAACCGAGTCACAAAAATGTTATTTTAATGTTATTTTATTTTTGTTTGACAACAGCTTACAGGCATGCAATCGAGCGAGTTAATTAAGCATGAATTTTGATATGCGACAAAAGTCTGACAAAATGATTCTTCAAAATGTATTTTATTACAAACTTATTTGAATAAGATTTGTTTGAATATTGTCTTTTTAAATGTGCTGCAGTAAATCCATACGGCAAATTAATACTACTTTAAAAAATATTGATTTTTACAGTTGCATTCTTGTATTTAAACAGTTTGAAAAGCGGTGACATAATTATCTTTCTAATCTAATCTTTGCAATGCACAAAACAAAAATCAAATCAAGCCAAATGAATCCAAAAGACAAGATCACAAATTGACAATCACTGATCGAAGGAAAGTTTTATAAAAAATATTTACAATCTTCAGAGGTAAAAAGCTTAATTAAGACGTAAATCATTTCCAATTAAAAGTTAAGAAAATGATGTCCAACCGATTTTGAATCCAATTATTTCAGTTCATGATTCTTATCATATCTTATGATATTATATGTTATCGATATCTCAGAAGCTGATTAAAAAAAAATGAATTTTTTCATCTTGCAAATATATTATTAATTAAACATTTGGTCAATAAACAAATAAATCACAGATATTTTTAGCGCCAACATTTTAACCTTCTGAAAAAACTGCAGGCATTGAAAAGCTAAATGATGAGATTATTTTAACAAAATATAATTTAGTGAATATATATATATAAATTCGTATATTACAAATATATGTTTAATATTTTCATGGTATTATAAAAATTGTTGTAACATTTAATTTTTTTAATAATAACTCATTTTAATTGCATTGCACTTGAATCAAAGCAAAGAATAATCTAATCCAATTGTCAAGTTCATCTAAGTTGTGCTTCTCAATCAAATTATCATCAAAGTGTAATAACTTAGAAATCGTCCTTTATCCGAAGTAAGTTTCGAAATGGGAACTTCTTTATTTTCAGCTGCGATAAAAATGTATTCACTATATAGAACAGGAGTTTGTGTATTAAAAAACAAACAATGACAAAGATGTTATTAATCTTAATTAGATATTGCAATTGCGGAGAATTGTCATTTGGTCTTACCTATAACGAATGCAATGAATCCATTGGGCAACCAACTGTCTTGATAATGACATTTTATTGAATTGTCTTTGATGCAAATGAAAGCCAGAGAATGGGAATAAGTAGTTCCATACCTCACACCATACCTGTTATCAAGGAAGGAAGCAACAGTGATATGAAAAAAATCTCCAACCGAATACCCGATCAAGAAAGATCCAATTGAAACTTGGGAGTCACTTGAGAGGGTGAATCTGTTCATTTCGCTAGCTGAAGCCACAGTATCGAAAACATTGTGGCTGTAAGGTTGGCAAGTGGTTAAGTTCAATCCAATGATATGAATGCCACGTGAGTTGTTGTAGATGGACCAGGATTTGTCCGCCCTTTCAACTCTAAATCCTTCCATGTTAGTCCTCGCTTTGAAATTTATTGGGTTCCAACGAATTATGCAATCGAGTTGCTTTTCTTGAAAAATGATTAATACAAGACATTCCACTTAAACTCATCAAATATGACAAATATAAATATTACACCGTTAGTGACCATGGATTAATGAAAAGTTAAACAAAAAACAGTACATCAATCGCTTCAACTTATGAATTAGAATTCAAATCGATTAAAGTAATAACCTCTCTTCACGAAAGATTTGCATATGCTTGCATCAACGTCCAGCATAGTAGTAAACGTTTGATGTATGTGGCAGAATCCTCGACCATCTTCCATTCTCACTACTTGATAAAACAAGCATTTTGGATCTTGGAGACAAAAGAAACTACATTCCTTCATTTCCTTGGTGATTGAGGATGATATCAAATTATCAGCATTTGGCCAGCTTTTTATCGGATAGTTTTTCGTTGGATACCAACAAGCATTGGTTTCAAATATCTTTGCTCTTTGGAAGAGAGCAGATTTGCTTGGCTGAGCAAATAATATTGTTATGACTATAATGCAAGGCTCAAGATAACTGACTTCCATATTCATGGTAAATATAATATAAATATGAATAGATTCAAAGTAGAATATTAGAATTTCTGTAGCTCAAACTAATAGCTACATTTTATAGGATTTTTGTTTATTTGACAATGTTGCTGATGGCAACGCGTCAGGACAATAAAAATGTCATTTTAACGCATTTATATGACAGCCTAAGTTGGACATTTTGATTCGAGTTATTGAATGAATGCCACGAATGTGAAATTATTTTCTTTTTTTTTTAGTATTTTTTTATATTTTATTTCTCATGAAATTTAAGCTTCTGTTGTCAAGATCAGTAACTTCAAATTCATTACCAATTTTACACATAAATCGAATATTGTAATACCGTTCACTTTCTGTTATAAAGCTAAATAGATGTGTTGATATAGACAAAAATGGAATTGGAAAAAATTAATGGGCCATTTGCTAGTTTGAAAATGCAACTCTTTTCTTGATGAAAGATTTGGTAAAAAAAACCTCTTAAAGTGACGTACGATTTAAAAATTAAAAAGTTTGAACTCAAAAACCTCGGTGCAATGTGTTTGTTTCATCGTTGAAGCTAATTTGACAATTTCTTTCTTTGTTATTGATTGGCTTAAGCAAAAGCACAATACGTTACTCAGTCTAGAAAGGCAATCTTAAGGAACAAACTTTCACTGATTGAACTTTGATTTTTTGAAAAATAATATTAAATTAGAAAAAAACCGCATGTGAGCCCACTTAACTAAAAAGTGGAAAAACTCGGAATGATAGATCGATTAAAAATTGAGGAAAATGAATTAAAAATTATTTACGATGTTAATTTTAAAGGCCAGTTAGTTTTTATTTGTTTGAATCAATGTGATAATTAAGTTAGAGTCTTTTTAACTTAGATTCTGTTTGTTTTTTATTACCGTCCGTTGCATACCTAGATGATTAGGACGGTGCTCCCGCAGATTCAGTTGACACATCTATTTATATAAGATCAAGAGTCTGTCGTTTGTCCCATAGGTTTGATTGGTTAAAATTGACTCCGCCCAACAAATAAACCATGGCCCCGAAAATTAATAAAAAAATCCTATATTTTTAAATCAAACAATACAAAATAAAATAAAAATATATTAAATAAATTTTCACATAACCAAATCTGCTTCAACCCGTGCAACGCCGTGGCAAACATCAAATGATTTTATAATTTTCAATTCAGAAAGTGTTGGTTACAATAAGTAGAGGTCATTAGGCTGCTATTGTTATTCAAATCATGGAGAAAAAACGGATTACATAAAATAATTGAATATATGGAATATATATTCAGTGACTGAATTTTTACGATAAATGGTCTGCAATTTAATTGTTTAATTTAATTTGCTTAATTTAATTGTTTTTTTTTTTTGCAATAAATGATGCTTGGAAAACCTTTGATAAAGTTATGGACCTCCTTAAAATCATACTCTTGCTTTCATTAGCGTCTAAGGCACTTCAACAACCGAAGAATATTCGATCAAGAAAGATCCATTCGAAATTAGGATATCACTTGAGAGAATGAATCTTTTCCCAAAGCTAACAGAATCCTCAGTATCGACAACATTTTGGCTGTAAAATTGGCAAGTGGCTAAGTTCAATCCAATGATGTGAAATAAACTATATTCGTTCATCTCCTTGATGATTGAGGATGATGTCAAGTTATCCTCATCTGGCCAGATCTTTGTTGGATAATCGCGTATTGCAAACAAGCACTGGTTTGAAGCAGTTTTAAGGAAAGAGCAGATTTGCATGGTTCAGCAAACATAATTGTTATGGCTAAAAGCTTTACTGTCATTATCATTAGGCATGTATCATTACATGCAACCGAATTGTGACGAAAACAGTGAATTAAGCAGGAATATCGATATCCGACAAAAGTATGTATGAATGACATTTTTTCAAATGTCTTTTATTGCATACTTAAATAATTATTTAAATAAATAAGTTTTATTATGATTTTGAATTTTGTCTTTGTGAATTATCTGTAGTAAATTCATTTTGTAAATTATTACAAATTTTCAATTACATTCTTGTATTTAAACAGTTTGAAAAGCGGCGACGATATTATCGTTCTAATCTAGTCTTTGCAATGCACGAAACAAAATCAAATCAAGCAAAATCAATCCAAAAGATAAGGTCAAAAACTGACAATCACTGATTGAAGGAAAGTTTAATAAAAAATATTTACAATATTTAGAAGTAAAAATGTTAATTAAGATGCAAATTATTTCCAATTAAAACATGGCAGCTACGATTTTGACACCAATTACTTCAGTTCTTCATCGCAAATATTATCGACAAATTCGAAATTCTTTAAAAAAAACAAACTATAAATTTTTCCTCTTGCAAATATATGCTTGCAAATGTAGTTAATAAACAAAAAAACAGGCATTATTAACGACTAAGTTTTAACGTTCAGAAAAAACTGCAATCGTTGCAAAACTCCTTAAAATGGCGAGCTAATTCTATCAAAACAAATTCAAATGAATACATTTATTAACGAAAATATTACAAGTGCAAGTAAACAAATTTTTATGATATTAAGAAAGTTGTTGTAACAATTAATTAATTACTAATAAATCATTCTAATCACATTAACACTTGAATCAAGGCAATAAATAATTTAATCCAATTTGACTAGTTCATGAAAGTTGTGCATTTTAAGAAATTACTTTAAGATATTACCACGCGAGTAGTGTAAAATAAAAGAAATTGTCCGTCGTCAGGAAGAAGTGTAAATACGGGATCAGCCTTATTCTCAGCTGTGGTAAAAATGTATTCACAATACATTAAATAGTAGTGTATCTAAAAATAAACTGTAACACGGATAATATTAATATTAATTTGATATTTCAATTACGGAAAATGAGTTATTTAGTCTTACCGATCGCGTATGCAATGAATTCACTGGGATACCAACTTTCTTGAGAAATACACTTGTTTGAAGTGTCTTTGATGCAAATGAAAGCCAGAGAATGGGAATAAGAAGTTCCATACTTCACACCATACCTGCCATCAAGGATGGAAACAAGAGTAGAATGATAAAAATCTCCAACCGAATATCCGATCACGAAAGATCCGGTTGAAACTTGAGAGTAACTTGAGAGGGTGAATCTTTTCCTTTCGCTAGCTGAAGCCACAGTATCGAAAACATTGTGGTTGTAAGGTTGACAAGTGGTTGAGTTCAATCCAATGATGTGAATGCCACGTGAGTTGTTGTAGATGGACCAGGATTTATCCGTCTTTTCAACCCTGAATCCGTTTGTTATAGTCTTCGTTTTGAAATTTAATGGGTTCCAACGAATTATGCAATCGGGTTTCTTTTCTTGAAAAATGATTAATACATGACATTCCAGTTAAACTCATCAAATATGACAAATATAAATATTACAACGTTACTGACCATGGATTAATAAAAAGTTAAACATAAAACAGTACATCAATCGCTTCAACTTATGAATTAGAATTCAAATTGACTAAAGTAACAACCTTTCTTCACGAAAGATTTGCATATGCTTGCATCAACGAACAGCATAGATTTAAACTGTTGATATATGTGGCAGAATCCTCGACCATCTTTTAATTGCACAACTTGATAGACCAGACATTTTGGATCCTGGAGACAAAAGAAACTACATTTCTTCATTTTCTTGGTGATTGAGGATGATGTCAAATTATCAGCATTTGGCCAGGTCTTTACTGGATAGTTTTTTAATGGAAACAAACAAGCATTGGTTTCAAATAACTTTGCTCTTTGGAAGAGAGCAGATTTGCTTGGCTGAGCAAATAATATTGTTATGGCTACAATGCAAGGCCCAAGATAACTTGCTACCATTTTCATGGAGAATATAATATAAATATAAATAGATTTAAAGTAGAATGTTAGAATTTCTGTAGCTCAAACTAATAGCTACATTTTATAGGATTTCTGTTTATTTGACAATGTTGCTGATGGCAACGCATCAGGACAATGCAAACATTATTTTATCACCTTTGTAAGACTTTGTAAGCTTAAGTTGGTCATTTTCATTCGAGCTATTGTATGAATGCGATATTTGAAATTCTCTTTTTGTTTGTATTTTCAGGAAATATACGTTGTAGGTTGTGAATATTACCAGTTGTTTCATTATTCATTACCAATGTTACACATAAAACGAATAATGTATTACTTTTCATTTTTTGTTACGATGCTAAATAAATGTGTTTGTTAATGTAGAAATTGGCAAGAATGTCTTATAATAATTGGAATTCTTTAATTCCGAGTTTTAGCTTTATTTATTCGGATATAAATTTTGAGAAAGTTGGTGATGGCAACGCATAGGGACAACAAAAGCGTATTTTTGACTCAATTTGTTGTGGCAGCTCCCTTTTTGTACATTTTGATGCGAGCGATGTTGGAAATGTTTTTCATTATTCAGTTTTAAAAGCCTTCCAGATCGATAAAATGTAGATTCTAAAAATTATAGGTCTGTCGGGTAAAATATTACTCCGTTAACATATAAATTGGTTTAATATAATCCTGTTTGTTTTATTCCACAATTACACAAATAAGATATTTACATCTCCTAAAAAATCTCAATGATCAATATTGAACTTAAATCACTATTACATGATCCCAAACATATACTCCAAAAGTTAAGCTGTTTTTAAATTCATCTGACAAAATCTTAGAATATAACATACTTAACAGGAATTAAGGAGTGAATTAAGCAGGAATATTAATATCCGATGTTAAAAGTATGTTTGAATGATATTTTTTCAAAATTTCTTTTAATGCATAGTTATTTAAATAAGTTATGATTTTAAATTTTGTCTTTAATTGAACTGAATTTAATTTAAAAATCTGAATTAAATTTTTTAATTTAATCACCGCTAAACTCATTTTGACCTACATAAATTGCCAGTTATCAGGAGCGAGAAGAACTAGTTTCATTGAAGCTATCTATTAAATGTCCATAGCCATGTGGTTCCACTATTGTAATAGTTTAAAGTAGTTAAAATTTTTATTTGTAGTTTTATATAATGATATTAAATAAATTTATAATAAATAAATTTTTGCCTAGATTAAATAATGATATTAAATACATTTACAAACCCGCATAATTAAAAGCAAAATCGCAAATTTTGTGAAAAAAGACGGATTTCATTAATTTCTCCTTCATTTCAAATTTGATGAAAACCCATATTCTTTCACACTATCTCCTTCTTGGATATTTAATTCTTAAATTTTTATTTGTAACCTATTTTTTGCAATGATTGACCAAATATCTTTAGGTTATATTTATTCAAAAAATGTAAATAAATACAATTAATTGATCATTGAAACTTTATTCAAAAATTTTTGAGTAAATTTAAAAGAAAAATGCATTCAAGCGAAGCGATGAAAGATTGAAAATCACTAACAAGACCACACTAGCTAAAACTATTAAAATAAATTAAGCAATGTGACTGCTACTGAATGCCAAAGTTAATTATTGACTAAATTATTGTTAAAATACTTGTCACAAGTAGAAACTTGAAAAGTTATCAATCGAATAATGATAATTATTATTATTATTTCAATAAAATGCAAATATTGCAAAATCTGAAAAATCAATGAAGTTCTCAATATTTCGCGACAGATTTTTTTGCCATTTTCAGATTTTCGTCTAAAAAATAAAACAAAATTAAACAATTTCAATACCTTCGATTTACATCGTAATTAATATTAATAAAATTATAACGTTTCTTTGAATCATCTTTATTTTTTCCTACATTTTGAAACTTTAAACAAACAATCACATCCAACCTTATCTAGTTTTGCTTAAACGTCTATGAAACGACTGAAGAAGAACATAAATGTTCCTTCATCAGGAATGAGAGACACAATTGGACTGCCCTTAACCTCAGCTGAAACATAAATCCATTTATGGGATCTATAAGATATACAATCTGAGATTTGTAATTATTATCTCGTTTTACATTAAATTATAAGAATTAAGGATGATACTGAATAAATTTTATTGTTCGAGTAATAGATTATGTTATTAGATTAATTAATTCCAGTTAATTACGATCCGCCTGCACTTCAACCCTGCGTTAACCAATGTTAAATTTGATAAATACTACATGCCATCACCCGACACTAGATGCAGTGCTTGTCATTGTAATATGACACGTGTAAAACCCTTTGACTCAGATATAATACCAAGTGATTGGGAAGATGCGATAATGGTTCCTCTGTTCAAGAAAGGAAGTTGGAGTTTGCCATCCAACAGCAGGCCAATAAACTTAACTTCTACAGTTTGCAATGTAATGGAGAGTATAATAAGGTGGCCGTTTTAACTTTTTTTTGGAAGAAAGGAAGTGATTGTGAAGAGCCAACATGGATTTACTGAAAACAGATCGTTTGACCTGGGAGCCTGAATGTGTATGCCTCCACTGAGCTCAGCTCCGCGAAATAAAAACGATGACTTAAGATGCTCACGATAATCGTCTCTTGACTGAAATTCCATTAGTTGATGCAAATAAGGTCATCCATAACAGGCATGAGGACAGATGCAATGAAATCTACATCTAGTCCACTTTCAAGCCTAGACTTTTCAATTAAATTCCAATAATCAATGAATCTCATGAACAACTTTACACCAGGTTTGCTAGATGGTCCCATTAGTGTTTCAAGCATCCTTGAAACAATTACGTGAAGTCTACATGTCACTGTTCCACCTCCTGCTACCAGAACTGCGAAATAAACTCGTAATCCATCACAGATTACATTAACTCTGTTTAAAATCGGAGGAATAGGTCTGGTTGTAAAGTTGGCCCACACGTTCCTAGACCAAATCGAGCCATGAAAGAGCTAAGGCTATGACAAAAATGTCATAGGCCACGGATATAACATATTGCTTAAGAATTTCAATGATTAATTTATCAAATAATACTTAACTTGTTCAGCCCTAACAAAACAACAACATTAAATTTCACGACTTAGACCTTACCTACCTTACTTGTGAATTAACTTTTACTTGGAAAGTTAATGTATAAGTACATACTTTATATTCTTGATAGCATTAAACAATTATTACCCATAACGAATGTGGTGAAACCAGCTGGAACCCAAGAATCCTGTGTCTTACAATAAGCTGAAGTGCCTTTAACGCAAATGAATGCCAGAGAATTCTTGTAAAAAACTGCAGATATCACTCCATATGTCTTCTGAAGGTAGTCCTGCACAGAAAGGTCATAGAAATCTCCAACCGAATATCCGATAACGAAAGATCCCTTTAAAACTTGGGAGTCACTTGAAAGGGTGAATCTGGTCCTTTCGCTAGCTGAAGCCACAGTATCGAAAACATTGTGGCTGTAAGGTTGACAAGTGGTTGAGTTCAACCCAATGATGTGAATGCCACGTGAGTTGTTGTTTATGGACCAGGATTTGTCCGCCCTTTCAACCCTGAATCCTTCCATGTTGTACTTTGTGTTGTAGTTTATGGGGTTCCAACGAATTAGGCAATCAAGTGGCTTGTCTGAAAACGAGTCCAGATAAAAATATTATAAATTTCATGTCACCAACACGTTGATTTTGAATAAAAATCATTACATTGTTGGGTGTGCAGGTTAGCCGAATGGGTTACGTGCCTGCAAACGGCGGTAATGGCAACAGTCGTAATGTGTCGTGTTCGAAACCCAGCCTGCACTGCCGGCAGCGCCCTTATAATGCTTTATTAACGACCGTTGCATATCTAGATGATTAGGACGGTGCTCCCGCAGCGGGGTTTGAACCCCGTGCTGCCATCGTGAGAGGCGCAGCGCCCTTGAGAAGGAGCACCATATTAATGGTTACAAGAAGCGCCTCTGACGCTATGCATATGGCGCTATATAAATGAAGTTAAAAATACATTAGATAGTAGTCAGTATTCAACGTTCGATATTCCTTTTTTACGCTTCAAATTAATTCAATTTCTATTATTTTTAAATTGCAAATATTATAGTAAGCCTTTGCCCAATTACATGATCTGTTATGAAATTTCATTATAACCTCTTTTCACGAAAGACTTGCATATATCGACTCCAACATCCAGCATTTTTTGAAATTGTTGATATATGTGGCAGAATCCTCGTCCATCTGGCACTCTCACGACTTGATAAGCCAGACAGCTTGGATCTTGCTGGCAAAAGAAGCTGCATTCTTTCAATTCCTTGGTGATTGGGCTTGATGTCAAATTGTCCGCGAAAGGCCATGTCTTTATTGGTAGATTGGTTTTTGCTGGGAAAAGGCAGGAATTCCTTTCAAACACTTTTGCTCTCTGAAACAAAGCAGCTTTGTTCGTTTGGATGAATGCCAATATAATTGCTGAACTTAAAAATCCTATAAAACTTGTCATTTTTATGGTGTCTTTAGAGACTCAAATTAGAGGAAATTCAATTTTAGAGCTTTGAGTTCTACAAACAATGTTAAAGTTTATTTAATAAGTAAGAACTACTAGAATTCTAAATCATGTTTCTGAAATGCGATTGTAACGCGATTTTTATCTGACTTTTACGATATAAATTATAACGATGCTGTTCGAAAACGTTGCTCAAAGTTTTGTGTCATTTCATGACAGTAGACATTAGCTGAATTCTTTAACTATTCTCATTTACCATGTCATTTCATTATTTTTTTTAATTGCTCAAAAGAGGTCCATTGAAGTAACAAAAGCTAAAGCCTTTTTCTTAATATTAATGACTTGAGCTGTTTTGATGAGTTTTATGTTTTGATGGGGCTGTTTTGGCGTTGCTATTTTGTCGCATGGCTATTAAGACGGAGTTTTTTGACAGGGCTATTTTGTCGCCAGGTTATTATGACATTGTGTCTATTTTATGAATGTTTAATAATTTAGTTTCAATTAACTGCAACATTCTAGATAACCAGTTTTGGAAAACATTGGGTTGGTTTACACCAGGAGTGAGCAAACTATGCCAATCCAGGGTATATTAGGCAGTCCGTGCATGTTGGGATTAACGTTGTTAATTTTGTCCGATTGAAAGTTTCGCTATATGTTTGAAATTTTATTCCTAGATATTTGATTCAAATCTTTGGATATTAAATTGGTTTTTAGGGCTCCAGAATTAGATTATCCATTAATCGTTAACATTTCTATTCAAAACATCGGACGTGGCTTTTGTTCACATTTTGAAATGTCTTACAAAATATTATACAAGGCTCAGATAGGTGCCTTGGTTGTGCAATTTGAAAGGATATCCCAAGAACTTGAAACCACTCTTCAATATCCTGCTTGCCATTTAATGCAGTAGCTGAATCAGCCACGGAGGACATGTAGTTGGAACTGCCTGACATAATATGACATGAAGGAAAAGTTCAAGTCAGTTCTTTTGCTGGAGTTTTACTGATTTCTGTTAGATGCAGCATTTCCACATCTAAATTACTTTGCTGCCAAAATTTTGTCACTATTTGGGTGCCCATACATCTGTCAGCAAGCATTTTCTTGTATGAAAATAAACAAGTCTAAAAACAGGTCGATTTAAAAATACAAATTTAATTAATAAAAGTTCGGTAGTTAAACTTCCCATTTCCCATGTCTCGATTTAGTAATTCGATCTTAAACTAGCAATATTACTTTATAATTCCATAAATATATTTACGATATTTACAAACATTGTAATAAATTGTTGCGTTCCTTAAAGCTTTTTTAAATTATAAATATTATAAATTATAAATAATAAATTATATAAATAATATAAATTATATAAATAATATAAATTATATAAATAATATAAATTATATATAATAACAAATATTTGTTGAAGTAATTATAGTAATACTACATTACATAATATATATTATATCATAAAAAATAATTATACTATTTCTATTACTATTAAGCAGTGACAGAACATTTACATGTAATTATGTCTCAAAAAGGAAAAGAAAAAAATAAAAAAGTAAGAAACAATAAGACAAGCGTTTGTCTCTTCAGTATGTCGAGCCATTCAACTGCCTTGACAAATGGTCTTTCAGGTATAACATCAGGTGCACAACTATTTCGTAATCGTTTTAAACTGAGTTCAACTCTAGCCGAGGTCAGTGGGTTCAAATAGACGTATATTTTCTTAATTTAAATATTTTTGTTTATTATGTCTTGCCATTTCGTAGAACCTAACCGATTGCATTGAAGCGCTTCGCAATGATGATTTTTCAAATTTCCTCCAGCTTGGAGTGAACCACTGTGCCAACCAGAAAGAGTATCCAGATCCTTTTGCGGGATCTCCATGATTGACGAAATTCCTTTTAGATGTTTTTTGTGGATGATTCCTGCTGAGAAACGTTTTGCTCACTACTATTAGGTAAACTACTTTGATGAACAAAGCAATAGCAACAATAAATATTCAATATTGACAATTTTCATTAATAATAATTAAATACAATTAATTAAATATATAAAACGTCTTTTGATATCTGCATGCATCATTTTGGAAAAAAATTAAATGCAGAAAGCCACAAGTCTTGATACGAATGCTACTGAAAATCAATGATACAATGTACGTCACGCCAAGGTTGGAGATTTAAAAAGTAATTATAATTAATTGTAGTAAATTATTATAACATATTGCAAATATTTTTAAATTAATTGTAGCTTACATTTTTATCTGAAAAATGTTTGACATTTTAGAACTTTTTGGGGGCCTTACAAAACGCTTGTGCGGGTCAGATCTGGTCATAGTTTTTCCAGCTATGCGTTAAAACTATCCATCATAGCCATTTTGGTACCGCTGTTGTTGTAATTTAAAATTAATCAGAATATTTTAACTTAATTTTGAATTTTCAGCTTTATTCTTAGATTGAATAATGATACTAAATAAATATGTATTAAATTAAATTTTTTTTTAGATTAAATAATGATATTAAATACGTTTACAAACCCGCATAATTACAAACGCAATCCTTCATTTCAATTATGATTAAAACCCGTATTCTTTCACATCTTCTCCTTCTTGGATATTCAATTGTTAAATTTTCATTGGTAATCTCGTTTTTGATTGGCCAAATACCTTTATGTCATATTTATTCAAACATTTTCGAGAAAATTTAAAGGAAAAATGAATTCAAGCGAAGCGATGAAAGATTGAAAATCACTAACAAGACCACACTAGCTAAACTATTAAAATAAATTAAGCAATATGACTGATACTGAATGCCAAAGTCAATGATTGACTAAATTATTGTTAAAATACGTGTCGCAAGAAGAAACTTGAAAAGTAATCAATCGATTAATTATAATTATTATCTCAATAAAATGCAAATATTGCAAAATCTGAAAAATCAATGAAGTTCTCAATATTTCATGACATATTTTGTGCCATTTTCAGATTTTCGTCTAAAAAGTAAAACAAAATTAAACACTTTCAATACTTTTGATTTATATCGTAATTAATATTAATAAATATATAAAGTAAATTTGATCATCTTTATTTTTCCATACATTTCAAAATTTAACAAAGCAATTACATCTAACCTTATTTGGTTTTGCTTAAATGCTAGAAACTGTATGATTCCATAAACATTCCATCATCAGGACTAAGAACCACAAATGGACTGTCCTTAACCTCAGCTGAAACATTAATCCATTTATCTATAAGATACACAATTGGAGATTTATGTTAATTATCACATTTTACAATTAATTAAAAAAATTAAGGATTATACTGAATACATTTTATTGTTCGATTAATAGATTTTGTTAGGCGATTAATTAAAGCCAGTTAAGAATGATCTCATTGACCAATTAATACTAATTAATCTAAATAAAAATTAATACATTATTAACATATATCATAAAAAACAACTTATGAGTGCAATTTAATATGTTAAAAATATTTTTAGCGTATATATCTGAGTAGCACCCAAATCTGTATTTACTAAAATAGTGAAATACTCTAATCTAGCTAAAGATCTAGAAGAGAGCGAATTACACGTAACATTAACTCTGTTTTAAATTGGAGGAAGAGGTTTGGTTGTAAAGTTGGCCCACACGTTCCTAGACCAAATCGATTTATCGAGCCATGAAATAGCTAAGGCTATGATAAAAATGTCAGAGGCCACGGAAGCAGCAAGAGTACTGATTTAGAGTTTCAAATTTCATTTACAATTTTTTTAAATGCATTTAAATGAAAAATGAACATTGTAAAATATTGCTTAAGAGTTTCAATGATTAATTGATAAATTAAACCCTAACTTGTGCAGCCCTAACAAAACAACAGCATTAAATTTCACGGCATAGACCTTACCTAATACTTGTGAGTTAACGTTTACTTGAAAAGTTAATGTATAATTTCATACTTAATATGTATAAGTACATACTTTATATTCTTGATAGCATTAAACAATTATTACCCATAACGAATGTGGTGAAACCAGCTGGAACCCAAGACTCCTGTGACTTACAATAAACTGGAGTGCCTTTAACGCAAATGAATGCCAGAGAATACTTGTAAAAAGCTGAATATATCACTTTGTAGGTTTTCTCAAGGTAGACCTGCAGAGAAAGGTCAAAGAAATCTCCAACTGAATATCCGATCAAAAAAGATCCCTTTGAAACTTGGGAGCCACTTGAGACGGTGAATCTGTTCCTTTCGCTAGCTGAAGCCAGAGTATCGAAAACATTGTGGCTGTAAGGTTGGCAAGTGGTTGGGTTCAATCCAATGATGTGAATGCCACGTGAGTTGTGTAGATGGACCAGGATTTGTCCGCCTTTTCAACTCTGAATCCTTCCATGTTGGTCTTTGTTTTGAAATTTATGGGGTTCCAATGAATCACGCAATTAAGCAGTGTTGTGCAGTATCGAATTACATGTAATTCGATACTGTAATTAATTACAATTTTTGGTACTTTTTACTTGTAACAGTTACAAAAAAAATTTTTTACTCTTACTTGTAACAAATTACTATTTTCGGTCATACTTGTAATTAGTTACCTTTTTTGCACAAAACGTTACAAAGTAACATAAATAAAATTTTAAAATAAAATAAACTAATTTAAAATTTTATTAAAATTCTATGCTGTTATTCTTTGGTTCGTTCGAAAACCTTCCTCTTTCCGATCATTCGTTCTTTTTGTTATTGTCGCCGGTCGTTTTTGTTAAATCGAAGATTGTGGGTTAGTCATAGTTTTTTGCGATGTTTTTTTAGTATACAATAATATATATATATATATTAATATAAAATTTAATATATCGTAGTATGGATTCCCTTGAAGCCAGTTTGAATGTCGTTAGCGAGGATAAGAACAACGTTGAAGATAATCCGTGGCCGTAGATTCCCAGAACTTATATAACGACATGGATATCACAGCTGCCGCCATCATCCATCCAAAGTTCAAAATATATTGGACAGACAATAGCTCATTGATCGACAGTGGAATTCAGGTTTGTTATATCTTACATATTATGCAGCTTAAAAGAGGCAAGTTAATGTCATACATCTTCTAAATCAAATTAATCAATTTCAGCACTTGGAAAATCTGGTGGCTGCATCTAATGCAGCAGTGGTGGATGAGCTGAAAGCATCTCATTCATTTGATGCTGACATCAGTGGTGAAGACAGTTTCTTCAATTGTACAAGGTCAACTGTGTCTCAAACTGATATTCTGATGCAGTACCTCCAAGACCGATCAGATGACATGAAGGTTATTATTGGAAGCGAGACTCTGAAGAAATTATATATCCAATTGAACACTCCTCTGCCATCTAGTGCCGCTGTTGAACGTTTATTCAGCTGTGCGGGTATGACAATGAACAGCCGAAGGACAAGAATGAGTGACAAACTATTGGAGAATTTAGTCATGTTAAAAATAAACAAAAACTTGTAATATATAATAAAAACTTGGTGTTTTTATGCATTAGTTCAAATTTTATTACTGTTAGTGCTAGCAGTTAATACAGACAATTGTTATAACAATAACAGAGACAATTCCTTTTAAATACGGAATGGTGTATGATCACATGGCAGTATCAAAGTTACTTGTAATTTTTACTTAAAAGTAACTTTTGGATGCTGTAACGTTTTACTTGTAATTGAGTACGTTTTTGAGACAATACTCTTACTCATACTTAAGTAGCTTTTTGAGCTATTACTTGTACTTGTAACTAGTTACCGAAACGAGGTAACTTTTACAACACTGCAATTAAGTGGCTTTTCTGAAAAGGGGAAAGAACTTTAATACAAGAAACTTTAAGACTATAAATTGCAATCAATAAGTTGATGTTGATAAAAATTATTACATTAGACAGTAATTTTGATTCAACTTTTAATGTTTAAGCATCAAACTAATTCAACTTGCAATATTTATTTAAATTTAAAATATAATGGAAATACAACTGCATTATCTGTTATGAAATTCAATTAATCAATTTATAACCTCTTTTCACGAAAGACTTGCATACATTGGCTCCAGCGTCCACCATGTTTAAAATTTGTTGATATATGTGACAGGATCCTCGTCCATCTGGCACTCTCACGACTTGATAAGCCAGACAACTTGGATCTTGCTGGCAAAAGAAGCTGCATTCCTTCAATTCCTTGGTGATTGGGGCTGATGTCAAATTGTCCGCGAAAGGCCATGTCCTTATTGGTGGTTTTGGTCTTATTGTAAAAATGCATGAATTTCTTTCAAACACTTTTGCTCTCTGAAAGAAAGCAGCTTTGTTTGTTTGGAGGAATGCCAAAAAAATTGCTGCACTTAAAAATCCTAAAAAATTTGCTGTCATTTTTACTTAGGATGTGTTTACTGACTCAAATTGAACTTGTAAAATTTTTCAATTTCTAATACTTCTGAATGTGCTACGAATGCGATTGAAACGCAATTTTTATGGGTTTTTTACGATAGAAATTCTAACTATGTTGTCTGTTGTCGAAAAACGTATGCTCAAATTATTTTGTCACTTTGTGACAGTATTGAGCTGAGTTCTTTAACTATCCCCATTTATCATGTCAATGAGCAATTTTTTTTTTACTATTTTTGAACTATTTTGTCACTTCGTGACAGTATAAAGCTCAGTTCTTTAGACAGTTAACTATCCCCATTTATCATGCCAGTGAACTATTTTTTTTTAATTGCTCAAGAGAGGTCCATTGAGGAAATAAAAACTAAAACAGCAAAAGATGACGTTGTAAATATTAATGACATGTCAAAATAAGCTCCGCCTTCCGTTCGCCCACTAATTGATTAAAATCAAAGATAAAAATGCTAAATAAAATTTTGCGCTCTAACACTTACATTTATGGACTAACTAATCATGCGCACTCAAATTAAATTTAAACTTTTGAAATGATTGTGAAAACTCTGAAGAGGATTGCATCAGATTGGTTAATTCTCCCGGATGAGTTCTATGCACGCTGGAAGCTTGAGCACCTGTCTGCATGACTGGATTCACCTGGGTGGTGATCCACAACCTGATAAGCAAAAATGTGTTCAGATTAGAGTTGGCTATATAATGGAACAGTCTAACCGAGGATGACTGACTCCAGTTTGAATGCAATCATGTGAATCTCAAGCGGTGAACTGGTTCCACAGTTTCAGAACATTATCGAAAATTGCAAACAGTTACATACTTCTTGTTAATTATAATTGTACTCTGTTAAGTAAATTAGTATGTAAATTAAGTAAATTGTATGTAAATTAAGTTTTTTTTCTTTTTCATATTTATTATGATAGATTAAGCTTTTGTTGAAATAATTATGAATAGTTATTAATATTTGTTATTTACATTATTTAGTTATATTAATCTTATTACCAAATTAGAAATTTTTAATTGTATTTTAAAATGTTATGAGCATGTGCTATATGTGTAATAACAGTGTCAGTGTGAAATAAAATGGCAATTTATGGTTATTATCATTAATTCATATTTTTATACTGTTATATCCAAGCAATAAACTATTTAGTTTTTATTACAAAAATTAAATTTAGATTTAATTATTTCTGTAGTTTTATTTGGTATGTTTTTCTACGAAGTCGTTATTACATTAGAGACTCAAAACAGAAGCACAAGCAGTCCTAACAAACCATCTAAGAATCCAACACAACCTGAAGTTTGAAATACTCGAATCCTCATCTAGATTGTTCAGTTCTAATAATTGAATTCTAATAAACTTCTTTAATAAACTTACTCAAAAGCTTTCTAGTTTACTTCCGGGTAATTTAAACAAGTCGTTAAGTGTAATTGAAATAGACAAATTACATATGCTGATCTCCGATAACAATAAAGATGTTAATTGTGGCTTTTCTCAATGTCACTTAAATAAAAAATATGGAATTCATTTTTAATAAATCCCAGGTCAATAAGACATTATAAGACACTTTCCATTACCATAACATTCCATCTTTTATCAGGACATAAAGCAATACACTACAGTTTATTAAGTTAGTCTAAAGCTTATTTATCTTTTGTATAGGAATAGGTATATATTTATTTATATAGCGCCATAAGTGTAAGCGTCAGGGGCGCCGCTCAACCATTTGTATAGCGCCGCATCCAAAGGGCGCTTTGTGGCGGTGCAAGCTGGGTCGCGAACACGACACGTAACGACTGCTGCTTTTACCGTCGTTCGCAGGCATGCTACCCTCTGATCTAGCAATATAATAACAAATACTTGCTGCAGCAATTGTAATAATATCGCATTACTTAATCTATAAAATATGATAAAAAAATATTATACTACTACTATTACTATTAAGCAGAACAAATCCCCGCATTTAAAAAGATTCATTTGTCCCATTCAAAAAGATACAAACAATAAGACAAGCGTTTGTCTCTTCAGTATGTCGAGCCATTCAACTGCCTTGACAAATGGTCTTTCAGGTAGAATATCAGGTGCACAACTATTTCGTGATCGTTTTGAACTAAGTTCAACTCTTGCCGAGGTCAGTGGGTTCCAGTATTTTATTATTTTAAATATTTTTGTATATTACGTCTTGCCTTTACGTAGAACCTTACCGATTGCATTGAAACGCTTGCAAAGCTGATTTTAGAAATTTTCATCAGCTCGGCGTGTTAACAGGACGAATATCCAAATCCTTTTTACTGGATCTCCATGGTTGACGAAATTCCTTTTAGATGTTCTTTATGGATTATTCCTACTCAGAAACCTTTGCTCATTACTTAATAGAAAGGTATAATTTTGATAAACAAAGCAATATTCAGTGTTGTGCAGTATCGAATTTCATGTAATTACATATCGAATTACATGTAATGACATATCGAATTACATGTAATGACATATCGAATTACATGTAATGACATATCGAATTATATGTAATTCGTTACTGTAATTAATTACTATTTTTGGTAATTTTTACTTATAACAATTACAAAAAAAATTTGTACTTGTACTTGTAACAAATTACTATTTTTGGTCATACTTTTAATTCATTATCTTTTTGGCGCAAGACGTTACAAAGTAACATAAATAACATTTTAAATTAGTTTAATTTATTTTTTTTTAAATTTAAATTCTAGATAGTTATTCTTTGGTTCGTTCGAGAACCTTCCTCTTTCCGATCATCGCTCTTTTGTTATTGTGGTTATCGCCGGTCGTTTTCGTTAAATCGGAAATTGTGGATTAGTCATACCGAAGCTTTTTTAATATATAATATTATATACACCTTTCGCCCTTGTTCTTCTTATCTTTGCTAACGACACTCAAACTGGCTTCAAATTAATCCATACTACGATATATTAAATCTTATATTATTAAAAGATGTTTTATTAACGTCAGATATGCAACGGACGTTAAATGTTATTACTTAATGACAGTTAGTACTAGCAGTTAATACCAATAATTGTCTTAACAATAATAGAAACAATTCCTTTTAAATAATACGGAATTATGTATGATCACAATAATGACGGCATCAAAGTTACTTGTAATTTATACTTAAAATAACTTTCAGATGGTGTAACTTTTTACTTTTATTTAAGTAAATTTTTGAGACAATACTCTTAATAGATACACTATATATTTATACTTAAGTTGCTTTTTGAGGTATTACTTTTACTTTTACCTAATTACCGAAACGAGGTAATTTTTACAACACTGGCAATATTAACAATAAAAATTTAATGTTAATAATTTTTATTCTTTCGCTAGTTGAAGCCACAGTATCAAAAACATTGGCTGTAAGGTTGGCAAGTGATTGAGTTCAATCCAATGATGTGAATGCCACGTGAGTTGTTATAGATGGACCAGGATTTGTCAGCCCTTTCAACCCTGAATCCGTCCATGTTGGTCCTTGTTTTGAGATTTATTGGGTTCCAACGAATTATGTAATCAAGTTGCTTTACTGTAAAAAAGAAAAAAAACTCAAGTCCAGATAATATTAATTTATAATTTCATAAATATTTTAACAATATTTAAAAACATTGTAATAAATTGTCCTTTCGCTGGCTGAAGCCACGGTATCGTAAACATTGTGGCTGGAGAATTCAAGGACAATATATTATTATATAATAAATTCAAAGTTAAATATTAAAATTTCTGTAGCTTAAAGTATTATATAACTATATATTTTTTTTTTGGATTTATATTTATTTGACAATTTTGCTGATGGTAACGCGTCATGACAAATGCAAACATTATTTTATCACCTTTGTAAGACAGCTTAAGTTGATCATTTTTATTTGAGCTACTGCCATATTTGAAGTTCTTTTCTTTTATTTATATTTTTTTGTTATTTTCAGGAAATATGCGCACTAGGTTGTGAAGATTATCAGTTGCTTCAAATCCATTACCAATATTACACATAAGACGAATAATGCAATACTACTCAATTTTGTTGTTAAATTCATCTGACTAAATCTTAGAACATGAAACATCTAGTTAACGCAGTCATTGTATTGCGCGGGTCGGATCTGGCCATAGTTTTTCCAGCTATGCCTTAAAACTATCCATCATAGCCATTTTGGTTCCGCTGTTGTTATAATGTAAAAATGTCAGAGATTTTAACTGTAGTTTTGAATTTTCAGACTTGTTCTTAGATTGAATAATGATACTAAAAGAATATATATTGAATTCAATTTTTCTTAGATTAAATAATGATATTAAATATGTTTACAAACCCGCACAATTACAAACACAATCCTTCATTTCAAATATGATGAAAAACCATATTCTTTCACACCTCCTTCTTGGATACTCAATTGTTAAATTTTCATTTGTAATCTCTTTTTTTGTAATGATTGACCAAATACCTTTATGTTATATTTATTCAAAAATGTAAATAAATACAATTAATTGATCAATAAAACTTTTCTTGGTGTCCGTTTAATTCATTTTCGGAAAAATTTAAAAGAAAAATGCATTCAAGCGAAGCGATGAAAGATTGAAAATCACTAACAAGACCACACTAGCTAAACTAATAAAATAAATTAAGCAATATGACTGCTACTGAATGCCAAAGTCAATTATTGACTAAATTATTGTTAAAAGACGTGTCACAAGAAGAAACTTGAAAAGTTATCAATTAATTAATAATATTAATTATTTCAATAAAATGCAAATATTGCAAAATTTGAAAATCAATGAAGTTCTCAATATTTCGTGACGGATATTTTGTCTTTTTCAGATTTTCGTCTAAAAAATAATTATATTATTTACATAGTATTTAATATTAATAAAATTATAAAGAAACTTCGGATCATCATTATTTTTCCAAACATTTCAAAATTTAACAAAACAATCACGTCTAACCTTATTCGGTTTTGCTTAAATGCTAAAAACGGTATGTTTTCATAAATTTTCCGTCATCCGGACTAAGAATCACAAGTGGACTGTCCTTAACCTCAGCTGAAACATTAATCCATTTATCTATAAGATACACAATCAGAGATTTATATTAATTATCACGTTTTACAATTAATTATAAGAATTAAGGATGATGCTGAATACATTTTATTGTTCGAATTATAGAATTTGTTAGGCGATTAATTAATTTCAGTTAATTACGATCCGCCTGCACTTCAACCCTGCCTTAACCAGTGTTAAATGTGATAAATACTACATGCCATCACCCGACGCTACATGCAGTGCAATGAAATCTACATCTAGTCCACTTTCAAACCTAGACTTTTCATTTGAATTCCAATAATCAAAATTATGCAATTTTTGCTAGATGGTCCCATTAGTGTTTCAATCATCCTCGAAACAGTTACGTAATGTCTACATGTCACTGTTCCATCTCCTGCTACAAGAACTGCGAGATAAACTCGTAGTTTGTGTCTTATAGCGAACAACCTTCTGCATTCCAGTTCACTGTTGTTGGTGATCTTGGATCAAAGAGGCTCAAATTACAAATTTTAAAAAAATCAAATTTTGAACATTTTGACTTCATTCAACGACCAAATAATATTAATAAATTTAAATAAAAATTATCACAGTTACTAATACTCATAAAAGGAACAACTTCAGAAGGTAGACAATTTAGGATGTCAAACAAAATTTAAGCACATAAATTTGCATTTGCATTTGTATATACTTTTTAATCTTGATAGAATTAAACAATTATTACCCATAACGAATGTGGTGAAACCAGCTGGAACCCAAGAATCCTGTGTCTTACAATAAGCTGAAGTGCCTTTAACGCAAATGAATGCCAGAGAATTCTTGTAAAAAGATGAATATATCACTTTGTATGTGTTCTGAAGGTAGTTCAGTAGAGAAGGGTCAAAGAAATCTCCAACTGAATATCCGATAACGAAAGATCCAGTTGAAACTTGAGAATCACTTGAGAGGGTGAATCTGTTCCTTTCGCTAGCTGAAGCCACAGTATCGAAAACATTGTGGCTGTAAGGTTGGCAAGTGGTTGGGTTCAATCCAAGGATGTGAATGCCACGTGAGTTGTTGTTTATGGACCAGGATTTGTCCGCCCTTTCAACCCTGAATCCTTCCATGTTGTACTTTGTGTTGTAGTTTATGGGGTTCCAACGAATTATGCAATCAAGTGGATTTTCTGAAAAAGAGTCCAGATAAAAATATTAGAAATTACATGTCACCAATACGTTTAATTTAAATAAAATCATTACATTAGACAGTAGTCATTATTCAACGTTCGATATTCCTTTTTTACGCATCAAATTAATTCAATTTCTATTTTTAAATTGCAAATATTTCAATAACCATTTGCACAATTACATGATCTGTTATGAAATTTAATTAATCAATTTATAACCTCTTTTCACGAAAGACTTGCATATATCGGCTCCAACGTCCACCATGTTTGAAATTTGTTGATATATGTGGCAGAATCCTCGTCCATCTGGCACTCTCACGACTTGATAAACCAGACAACTTGGGTCTTGCTGGCAAAAGAAGCTGCATTCTTTCAGTTCCTTTGTTATTGGGCTTGATGTCAAATTGTCCGCGTAAGGCCATGTCCTTATTGCTAGATTTCTTCTTAATGACAAAATGCAGGAATTCCTTTCAAACACTTTTGCTCTCTGAAAGAAAGCAGCTTTGTTTGTTTGGAGGAATGCCAAAAAAATTGCTGAACTTAAAAGTCCTAGAAAATTTGCTGTCATTTTTGCTTAGGATGTGTTTACTGACTCAAACTGAACTTGTAAAATTTTTCAATTTCTAATACTTCTGAATGTGCTACGAATGCGATTGAAACGCAATTTTTATGGGTTTTTTACGATGATGTCTGTTGTCGAAAATCGTATGCTCAAATTATTTTGTTACTTCGTGACAGTATTAAGCTGACTTCTTCGACTAACCCCATTTATCATGTCAGTGAACTATTTTTTTTTTACTATCTTTGATCTATTTTGGCAGTATAAAGCTGAGTTCTTTAACTATCCCCATTTATCATGCCAGTGAACTATTTTTTTTAATTGCTCAAAAGAGGTCCATTGAAGAAATAAAAACTAAAACAGCAAAATATGACGTTGTTAATATTAATGACATGTCAAAATAAGCTCCGCCTTCCGTTCGCCCAATAATTGATTAAAATCAAGGATAAAAATGCTAGATAAATTATGTGCTTTAACACTTAAATTTATGGACAAACTAATCATAATCATTACCCAAATTAAATTTAAACTTTTGAAACGATTGTGAAATCTCTGACGAGGATTGCATCAGATTGGTTAATTCTCCCGGATGAGTTCCAATGCACGCTGGAAGCTTATATTTGGTTATATTTGGTATGTTTTTCTATGAAGTCGTTATTACATTATAGACACACAAAATAGAAGCACAAGCAGTCTTAACAAACCATCTAAAAATCCAACACAACCTGAAGTTTGAAATACTCGAATCCTCATCTAGATTATTCAGTTCTAATAACTGAATTCTTGCTTAATAAGCTTACTCAAAAGCTTTCTGGGTTACTTCCGTGTAATTTCAGGGGCGCCGCTCAACCATTTGTATATGCCGCATCCAAAGGGCGCTTTGTGGCGGTGCAAGCTGGGTCGCGAACACGACACTTAACGACTGCTGCTTTTACCATCGTTCGCAGGCATGCTACCCTCTGAGCTAGCTATATAATAACAAATACTTGCTATAGCAATTGTAATAATATCGCATTACTTAATCTATAATATATGATAAAAAATATACTACTACTACTATTACTATTAAGCAGAACAAATCCCCTCATTTATGTCCCATTCAAAAAGAAACAATAAGACAAGCGTTTGTCTCTTCAGTATGTCAACCCATTCAACTGCCTTGACAAATGATCTTTCAGGTAGAACATCAGGTGCACAACTATTTCGTTATCGTTTTAAACTGAGTTCAACTCTAGCCGAGGTCAGTGGGTTCAAATATTTTCTTATTTTAAATATTTTTTCATAGTTAAATTCAAATAATTAATTAATAAAACGTTTTTTGATGTCTGCATGTTTCATTTTGTAAAACATTTAAAAGCAGAAAGCATTCAAGAGAAGTGGCGAAAAATAAAACATCCCTATTCAGACCACAAGTGTATAACATTACAGAGATACAAATGCTACTGAAAATCAATGCTACAATATACGTCACGTTAAGGTTGAAGCTTGAAAAAGTCAATTAATTGTAGTAAATTCTTATAAGAAATTGCAAATATTGTAAAATTTGTAGCAGGGGTGGGCAAGCCTTTTGGACCGAGGGGCCACTTAGAGTTCCAAAACATTCTCGAGGGCCAGGTTACAAAATTTGACACTTTCTGTAAGTGTCAGACAAGACTAAACAGATGCAGCCACGTAGTGAACTTAATAAAATGCAATTATAATAAAAATAAGCAATTAAAATTTACTTTTTATCAAGCTTTGGTGCGAACTATACACCTGAGAACACGCAAAAGAAGTTTTTCAAAATCTGGACTGATTGTACTGGTCGAAATTCTCGTTATTGAAGTCAAATTTTCATCAGTCAACTGAGATCGACATAAGGATTTGTTGAGGTTCATCGTTGAAAAAGTTTGCTCCCAAATATATGTGCATGCAAATAAGGTAAACATCTTTATGGCGAAAATTTAAAAATTTATGAATTTAATCTTCTGCAGTGATGACCAGAATTTTATCAGTTTTAATTCTTTGAACTGCTCTTCAAGAACAATGTCATTCTGTAGGCCTTCTAACTCAAACTGAAGTTCACTATTAACGTCTATTTTTAATGGCACAGTCAACAAATCAAATTCTTTCTCCAGTAATTTGAAATCGGCAAATAGTCGTACAAACTCCTAGTTCAAATATGTTCAAAAAATGCTCTGTCCAGAGACCTTTGCTTTTCACAACCTATTATTCACCTTTGTCTAACATTAACATTTGTCCAGCCAGAGCACCTCAGATCAACTCGAGAATTTGCGAAAGTGCACGGATGCCATCAATGATTGGCATCTCGTTAACTTTTTCCAACTAAATCCTCAGAAATCTAAAATTATGTTCATTGGCACACCCGCTCGCCTGAAATCTCTGTCGCCTCTTTTTTCTATAAGCATCGCTGGCACCCTCCTTTCTTCCTCTACTACCCTCAAGCTCCTCGGGGCTATTTTTGATTCACACCGCATCTTTAAAGAACATTCCGCCTCTATTTTCAATTCCTGCAATCATCTGGGCGATCCGGCATATCCGTCCCCTACTTTCCGTTGATATAACTTCCGCCTTTGCGCGGTGCCTTGTTCTCTCTTTCCTAGACTATTGTAAATTTCTTCTTTATGGCACATCTTTAATTCAATCCTTGCAACGCGTCCAAAACAAGCTTGCCAAGCTTGTTCTCCTCAACCCTACCCTCAATAGCATAGAATAGAATACCGAAAGAAATTGCACTAATTGCCGATCCATAGTCATCACTTTGAAAATTGTCCTCATGACATATCACACTCTAGCAACATCCACCCCACCTTATCTCCATCACCTAACAGATCGCCGCCAAACACCTGGTCTTCGCTCATCGTCAGCCACTCAACTTCACCAACCGGTACATGGTTAGCAACAGAAGCATTGGGAAGCGAGCACGCCCTTATTCTTCCACACCTTCTTGGATATTCAATTGTTAAATTTTCATTTGTAATCTCTATTTTTGTAGTGATTGACCAAATACCTTTATTTTATATTTATTCAAAAATGCAAACAAATACAATTAGATAATCAATAAAACTTTTCTTGGTTTCCGCTTAATTCATTTTCGGAAAAATTTAAAAGTAAAATGCATTCAAGCGAAGCGATGAAAGATTGAAAATCACTAACAAAACCATACTAGCTAAACATTAAGCAATATGACTGATACTGAATGCCAAAGTTAATTATTGACTAAATTATTGTTAAAATACGTGTCACAAGAAGAAACTTGAAAAGTTATCAATCGAATAATGATAATTATTATTTCAATAAAATGCAAATATTGCAAAATCTGAAAAATCAATGAAGTTCTCAATATTTCGTGATAGATTCTTTGTCATTTTCAGATTTTCGTCTAAAAAATAAAACAAAATTAAACAATTTTAATACCTTCGATTTACATCGTAGTTAATATTAATAAAATTATAAAGTAGCTTTGGATCATCTTTATTTTCCATACATTTCAAAATTTAACAAAACAATCACATCAAACCTCATCTGGTTTTGCTTAAATGCTAAAATGTACGATATGCTTTCATAAATCTTCCGTTATCCTCACCAAGAATCACAAATGGACTGTCCTTAACCTCAGCTGAAACATTAATCCATTTATCTATAAGATACAAATCGGGGATTTATGTTAGTTATCACTTTTTACAATTAATTATAAGAATTAAAGATGATACTGAATAATTTTTATTCTTCGGTTAATAGATTTTGTTAGGCGATTAAGCCAGTTAATATCGATCTGCTTATACTTGTACTTCAACCCACATTAACCAGAAAATTGGGAAAATGCAATAGTGGTTTCTCTGTTCAAGAAAGGAAGTTGGGGTTTGCCATCCAATTAGAATCCAATAAACTTAACTTCTGTAGTTTGTAAACTAATGGAGAGAATAATTAAGGAGGCCGTATCAACAATTCTTGGAAGAAATGAAGTGATTTTGAAGAGACAACATGGATTCCTAATTGAAGGAGAGACTTTGGTAGAGACCAGAGTGGAGCCTCCTTGCGTTGAGGAATCGATGGAAAAACTGGCCAGGGAGAACAGTAGCAAGCGATTTGAGTTGGAGGTGGCCGAATTCAGTTCGGCGGTGGATGTCGTGGAAGTCAAGGCTGCGGATATCATTGCAACGAAGAATGGAAATGTTGACAGTGAAATGCTCAACGGTCATGAGTACGAAGTTGAAGAGATTGAGTCAATATCTGAGAAATTCACTTGAGGAATTCTCAGCTTTAACAAACATTCTGGCATTCAGACATCATCAGAGACTCGGGGGGAGCCTTTGATGTTATTATTGGTTTTGCTGATCTTTTTCATTAAGCATTTTTGTGGAAATGCAGGAGGAAGACAAGCTTGCATTGACTCGATAGTGATACATGGACACCATGATAGAGATTGTGTTCCAAGAGTAAAAATGAAGGTGACACACATCCGCCGACTGGCGAAGTATCACGGGGAACAGTCTATTCGGGATTTAAGCAGATAATTCGAGCAGATTTAAGGAGGGTGTAATGTTGTAAACGCGTTTATTGAAATTGATTAAGTTTATATTGCTAAATAATTAATTATAATAAAATAATTTGGTATCTTTTTCGTGCTCGTTAGTTAACTTAATAATTTGCGGACTCCCGGGTTATTTCAATACTTTATATTCTTGATAACATTAAACAATTATTACCCATAACGAATATGGTGAAACCAGCTGGATACAAACCCTCCTGTTTCTTACAATAATCTGAAGTGCCTTTAACGCAAATGAATGCCAGAGAATAATCGTAACCAGATCCATATTTCACTCCGTATGTGTTCTGAAGGTAGTCCATCAGAAAAAAGTCAAAGAAATCTCCAACCGAATAACCGATCACGAAAGATCCAGTTGAAACTTGAGAATCACTTGAGAGGGTGAATCTGTCCCTTTCGCTAGCTGAAGCCACAATATCGAAAACATTGTGGCTGTAAGGTTGGCAAGTGGTTGGGTTCAATCCAATGATGTGAATGCCACGTGAGTTGTTGTTGATGGACCAGGATTTGTCAGCCCTTTCAACTCTGAATCCGTCCATGTTGTACTTTGTGTTGTAGTTTATGGGGTTCCAACGAATCACGCAATTAAGTTGTTTTTCTGAAAAAGGGAATAAATTTTAATACAAGTAACTTTAAGATTATAAATTGCATGAAACCAATAAGTTGATTTTGAACAAAATTAATACATTAGATAGTAATTTTTATTCAACTTTTAATGTTTAAGCTTCAAACTAATTAAACTTGCAATATTTATTTAAATTTAAAATATTATTGAAATACTTTATATAATTCTTTGATGAAATTTCATTAATCAAATGATAACCTCTTTTCACGAAAGACTTGCATATATCGGCTCCAACATCCAGCATGGTTGAAATTTGTTGATATATGTGGCAGAATCCTCGTCCATCTGGCACTCTCACGACTTGATAAACCAGACAACTTGGGTCTTGCTGGCAAAAGAAGCTGCATTCTTTCAGTTCCTTTGTTATTGGGCTTGATGTCAAATTGTCCGCGAAAGGCCATTTCCATATTGGTGGTTTGGTTTTAAATGTAAAAATGCAGGAATTTCTTTCAAACACTTTTGCTCTCTGAAAGAAAGCAGCTTTGTTTGTTTGGAGGAATGCCAATAAAATTGCTGAACTTAAAAGTCCTAGAAAATTTGCTGTCATTTTTACTTAGGATGTGTTTACTGACTCAAATTAGCAAAAAATTTATTTTAGAGCCTTGAATTCTATAACCACTGTTTAAATTTATTTAATAAGTAAGAACATTTAGAATTTTTCAATTTCTAAATCAGGCTTCTAAATTTGCTACGAATGCGATTGAAACGCAACTTTTATCGGTTTTTTACGATAGAAATTCTAATTATGTTGTCTGTTGTCGAAAAACGTATGCTCAAATTATTTCGTCACTTCGTGACAGTATTAAGGTGAGTTCTTCAACTAACCCCATTTATCATGTCAGTGAATTATTTTTTTTTTAATTGCTCAAAAGAAGTCCATTGAAGAAACAAAGGCTAAAACCGCAGAAGATGACGTTGTTAATATTAATGGCATGTCAAAATAAGCTCCGCCTTCCGTTCGCCCACTAATTGATTAAAATCAAAGATAAAAATGCTAAATAAAATTATGTGCTTTAACACTTAAATTTATGGACAAACTAATCATAATCATTACCCAAACTAAATTTAAACGTTTGAAACGATTGTGAAAAATCTGAAGAGGATTGCATCAGATTGGTTAATTCTCCCGGATGAGTTCCAATGCACGCTGGAAGCTTGAGCACCTGTCTGCATGACTGGATTCACCTGGGTTGTGATCCACAACCAGGTTTAAACAATCTTCTTCAGTTACGAAATGTTAGTCTTTTTGAGCAATTTTAAATTTGCATTTACTTAAATAATTAAGATAACCGACTAATTAACTAATTAACTTATCAAATATCAAATAATATATTCAAATAGCTTAAAAAATGCATCAGTAAAATAAATATTAGAATTAAATAATAATGTTAAGAATTATGGTAACATAATGTGTTAAACTTATTCAATAGTAATGAATGATGATTAACAAATTTAAATAGTAAAAGTTTGGCAGTTAACCTTCGCATGTTGTACTATAATTTCACCAATTAATATATAGTATCGATTTAGTAATTAGCTCGTTAAGTTGCAATATTAATTTATAATTCCTTAACTATAATATATGATAAAAAATATTATACTATTACTATCACTATTAAGTAATGACATAACAAATCCCCGCATTTATGTCCCATTCAAAAAGAAGGAAACAATAAGACAAACGCCTGTCTCTTCAGTATGTCGAGCCATTCAACTGCCTTGACAAATGGTCTTTCAGGTGGAACATCAGGTGCACAACTATTTCGTAATCGTTTTGAACTAAATTCAACTCTTGCCGAGGTCAGTGGGTTCAAGTATTTTATTATTTTAAATATTTTTGTATATTACGTCTTGCCTTTACGTAGAACCTAACCGATTGCATTGAAACGCTTTGCAAAGCTGATTTTAAAAATTTTCATCAGCTTGGAGTGGACCAAATCTTTTTAGATGGATCTCCATGATTGACGAAATACCTTTTAGATGTTCTTTATGGATTATTCCTATTCAGAAACTTTTGCTCACTATTTAATAGAAAAGGTATAATTTTGATAAACAAAGCAATATTAACAATAAAAGTTTAATGTTAATAATTTTTATTAACAACAGTTAAATGCAGTTAATTAATTAATTAATTAATAAAACGTTTTTTAATGTCTGCATGCTTCATTTTGTAAAAAATTTAAAAGCAAAAAACATTCAAGAGAAGTGGCGAAAAATAAAACATCACTAATCAGACCACAAGTGGATAACATTACTGAGACACGAATGCTATTGAAAATCAATGCTGCAATATACGTCACGTTAAGGTTGAAGCTTGAAAAAGTATCAATTAATTGTAGTAAATTATTATAAGAAATTGCAAATATTGTTGAATTTGTAGCAATCAGGTTCCACAACATTTCAAATCAGATTCGCCATCAGCCCATCGTTCTCTAAAATAATAAATCAAACTTGAATAATGTTAATATCTTCCTTTGATAATTTAAAATTCTAAAACAACTTTGATTTATCTTTATTGTACTTTAAGTTTTCGAAATTTAACAAGATATTCAAAACTTACAACCTGTCCTTTTAGTCCCAAATCAATTAGGATTAGTCATACGGTAAAAGTTCAAAAATCGTCCATTATCAGAATTGAGAGGCACGAATGGATCATTCTTAACCTCAGCTGAAACATAAACCCGAGTTTGATAAGTTTATGGTGTCTATGGGGTGTACAACCAGAGATTTATATTTGTTATCTTATTTAATAATAAATTACAAGAAAAGAAATAATCCTGACCCTGTCCTTATCTCGTGTTTGTAAATTATTACTTTATTATTTATTACAAAGCTTTTATAACTTTAAGTATATAATTTATGTTTTTGATAGCATTAAACAATTATTACCCATAACGAATGTGGTGAAACCAGCTGGAACCAAAGACTCTTGTTTCACACAATTAGCTGAAGTGCCTTTAACGCAAATGAATGCCAGAGAATTCTTGTAAGTAGATCCATATATCACTCCGTATGTGTTTTGAATGTAGTCCATTAGAAAAGGGTCATAGAAATCTCCAACCGAATATCCAATCACGAAAGATCCAGTTGAAACTTGGGAGTTACTTGAGAGGATGAATCTTTTCCTTTCGCTAGCAGAAGCCACAGTATCGAAAACATTGTGGCTGTAAGGTTGGCAAGTGGTTGAGTTCAATCCAATGATGTGAATGCCACGTGAGTTGTTGTGGATGGACCAGGATTTGTCCGCCTTTTCAACTCTGAATCCGCCTATGTTGTACCTTGTGTTATAGTTTATGGGATTCCAACGAATCACACAATTAAGTGGCTTTTCTGAAAAGGGGAAAAGACTTTAATACAAGAAACTTTAAGATTATAAATTGCAATCAATAAGTTGATGTTGAAAAAAATTATTACATTGGACCGTAGTTATTATTCGACGTTTAATGTTTATCCTCCAGGCACGTATTTGGGGGGATACGGGTTTGAAGCCCCGAAATATTAAAAATTTGATTTTAATTGAAAATTTTACTGATTTATATAACGTTATAAAATCTTACCATCTTTTTTATTATTATTATTATAATTTGATTTTGATTTTGAAAAATTCAAAATGAACCCCGAAATCATTTTCTGGCTACGACCATGTTAGCTTCAAATTAATTCAACTTGTAATATTTATTTGAATTTAAAATATTATTGAAATACTTTACATAATTCTATGCTGAAATTTTATTAATCAATTTACAACCTCTTTTCACGAAAGACTTGCATATATCGGCTCCAACATCCAGCATGTTTGGAATTTGTTGATATATGTGGCAGAATCCTCGTCCATCTGGCACTCTCACGACTTGATAAACCAGACAACTTGGGTCTTGCTGGCAAAAGAAGCTGCATTCTTTCAGTTCCTTTGTTATTGGGCTTGATGTCAAATTGTCCGCGAAAAGCCATTTCCATATTGGTGGTTTGGTTTTAAATGTAAAAATGCAGGAATTTCTTTCAAACACCTTTGCTCTCTGAAAGAAAGCAGCTTTGTTTGACTGGATGAGTGAAATCAAAATTGTTGAACTGAGGAATCTTATTAAACTTTCTACCATTTTACATAGAATTTGCTTAATGTGAACTGTTTCAAATTAGCAAAAATTCAGTTTTATAGCTTCGAATTCTAAAGATATTGTTACGCTAATGTGAATCCTAATGTGAATTTAATGAGAATTTGATCGTTTTTTTTATTATCCAAACTTTGTAAGGTCGTAAAAATGTTCACAATTGCTGCTGTCTGTGCTATCTTTATTAATTATGTTTCATTGCATGAGTATTGTGTATGGATAATATAATTATAAAATTGTATAATTATAATATTATTATTATTGTATAATTATAATTATAAAATAATATAATTGTAACATTGTATAATTATTATATTATTATTATATAATTATAATTATAAAATTGTATAATTATATTATATTACACATCAACACCTGATCTTCTGGAATGCAGGTAGAAACAGCAGTTGTTTCAATAAAATAGTTCTAGTTCGAGTTATTTAGTTCGAGTGTGCATTAGGTAGTTGGTAGTTAGTATTTGTCTGGTTATCTACTGCGGGTTATAATAATGAGCATTTTGACCTATAATGCGTTGAAATAAATTTTATTTGGGTTGATAGTTTCACGTGTTCAAATGTAGTCACAACATAAACTTTCGAGCGGTTATGTAGCTGTTTGGTTAAGGCTTTCGCGCCTCTCCTTCATGATTTCAAATGTTAGCCACTCACACTGTTTCTATAACTAAACATTCTCCCAGAAATAGCCTGCTTTTGTTCTTTTTAAACAGGTAGGTTATTGATAAAATTACAGTCTTAATAATAATATCTGTTCAGCGGTTTTTTATTATTACATTTGCAAGTTTCATTTTTTTAAACATTCAACAGATAAAAGCAATCACTTAAAATGGTAATAATAATAATAATAATAATAATAATAATAATAATAATAATAATAATAATAATAATAATAATAATAATAATAATATTAACATTTACATTTTAATTATAACATTAAACGGGAGATATAAACGTTAACTTTAAATAAAATGCTTATCACACACTATTTGATAATTTATTACACAATGCAGTAAGAAGAAACAATTTATTGAAAAAATGTTAACCAAGTGAAATTGTCTTGAAATGAAACTTTTAATTCAATTTTAATTGTCAATTTAATGCATTAAATCCGATCTATTATAACCGCATGGTCAACGTGAGATTCTGTTCTTTTATAAAAAAAAAAAAAAAACTATATAAACCCAAACAAATATCTGCGCGTGCGAAGTCAAAGTGGCTAGCCATTTTTAGTTCTCTGTCATTCATCCATTCAAGATCATTTCTTCCGAAGGGAAAAGTCTTTTAAAAAATTTCAAGCGGCAAACAAAATGATGACGAAGCATAATTTTTTGTCAGTCCAAATCTTTAGGCATCGTTTCCACGCAAGCTCACAAGCAGTACTTGCCCCTGAAAGTAATGAAATTAAATTCGGGTTTAACATTATAATTAATGTTAATATTATTATTTATTTATATTAATAATTTATTCAACCAATCAGTAGTTAATTTGACCAAACAATAATTTATTCAACGAATCAATAATTGTCCACTAACTGCTCGTGATAAACACAGGACAGAGCAACCCAGAGTTGGCGTTCACTGCCGACTTGTTTTGGACAATCCTTGATTATGGAGCAGCCAATCTTCATGTTCTTCGACTGTCAATAAATGGACAAAATTGTCAAAAGCTTCTAAGCCCAGAAAGGCATTTGTTTCAAGATATACAAGATTCGGAAACATTAACGATAAACAATAGGAATGTCTCACAAAAGGCGTGTTGGCACGATGCAGGTCGGAAAGAAGTCTATTGATTGCATCCATGGTTTGCTCATTTTTTCTGACCTGAACCCTGCCGAAGAATCCTCCGATGGTAATGCCAATGTCTTTGATGACCTTATTTGCCGTGTTGAAGGGCCACGAATCTCCTACCAGCATATCGCAACTTGTTTCCAAGAGTGACAGATTCTCGAGAAATTCGTGCCTTGTGGCTCCCTGGAATAGATGAAATGGTTATTGATGTAACTGTAACCATTTATTGTGTAATAGCAATTGCAAAGTGAACCATTGCAAATAAAATGGCTGCTTTTATGCAGATTCATACTTAAGAAATTTTACATTTTAAGGCGCTTGGTCGTATAACTAAAAATTTCTTTTGCAAGCTTTTACTAAAACTAAGGCTTTCAAGGAGTGAGAGAATTCGCTAAACTTTGTCAGAGTTTTTGAAATTCGACCTTTAAACTATCAGCCGGATCTTTTGACATTATTGTAGCTTTTATCCTTTTTTATTTCTTATGTTTCTATTCTTGTCATCCGTTCAATAATTGCGGATAGGAATGTTAATTAAAACAATATCAAACATTTCTAGAAATAATTATTCCAGAAGCTAATTATCTAAAAATAATTAACTGAAATTATTAAGATCATAATTATCTTACAGAGCGGGAAAATTCTTTGATCAGATCATAGCCTTCGTCTGGCAGGGCCTCAGGACTGGATGGGACTGAAATAAGAACAGCAGCATGATTTTATAAAAATGATTTTTAAAGAATATTAAAATATTTCATTTGATAAAGTCTTAGTACTTAAAACTATATTAAGAAGTCAAATTCTCGCAAGTATTTCTGCAACTCTTTATTGTTGTATCTTTCCATAAGTTACGGCTCAGAAAAATTAACCAAGTTTTACTAGAGGTTTGACTGACCTTCAATGTTGAAATTAGGTGCTTCTGTTGGCTCAGGTTCATCTTCTAAGATTTCGCTGAAAAAAATAAAAGTTAAATATTATTCTTTAAAACGACTAATCTAAAACTATAACAGGACGAGTAGAAATTGATTTCTGAAAGCTATTCGGTTAGCTAATGACCCCAACCAGGATTACAACCGTGTTATGGGAACCTCGTCCCAATCAGTCAGTTATGTAATTAAATCTATAACTACTACAATGAAACCTAGTTACAATTGTCAGATAATCCTTAACCGGTTCCCCGATGATCGAGTGGATTAGCCAATGGATCTCACCTTGAAGGACTGAACACGCAGCTGACTCCCATACGCTTCTCGTAGTATCCGCAACCAGGATTGACACTGCAGGCAAACTTTCGTGCATTCTCTATCTGATGCAAGAATGTCATTCGTTGTGAAAATTAACTCATTAATAGCTATTTAATAATTCTTAAAAGTGAGAAAGTTTAGACTATTTATTATTACTGTTAGTATTACATGTCGATTTGGTTGATCTAGCGGTAACGCTAATCGTTAGGAATAACATCGTTTACGTTAATATTATCAATCCAATTAGCAATCCTTATTCCGCCAATCATTGCCCAAAGTCTTCAGTATGACCAACCTGGCTGTTAAATCTTCTTTTTTCAACCCATTTGTCCACAATTGGAGCCAGGTTCTTGATGACGAAGGTGACAGTGTTGCCTTCGAGTTGTTCGTATTCGACAAAAGCTATGTAGCTCTGGTTGGTTGGGATCAACGAGTAACCCTCGATTAGGCCCTGTTCGTATTTGCAGGAAGCATATTCGGCAGCCATCTTCTCCAGATAGTTCAAGTTGTCCCATGCCTTAAAAGTTTGTTTTTTTGTGAGATTGACACTATGGGTCGATATTTGTTTTGTGTTCGACAGTTCGAATTAAATTTATTTAAGACGAATTATCTTCCAGAGAGAAAAAAGAACTCTATTCATTAATGATTTGATTTTAATGTGTTCAGGAATTTAGCGGTTGGTATGCAATTGCTTTTAAACAATGAAAAGCTGAAAAACGATTAGTCTTTAAAGTCATATTAAACCATTGAATCACCCGGAGTGATTAATATCCAATTAGGTTATTAGAAAGTATTTGTTAAATTCATTATTTAATTATATTAATCTAGTAAATGTAATAATAATAATAATATTAAACAAAAGTCGGATTTACAAACAGGATAAATTTATACTTAGGATTAAATTGCCGATAGGGAAACCACCAACCAAAGTGGGATTAATCTCTTTAAATCTCTTCTTCACGTATTCGAGCGATCTCATCGGAAATGCTCTTCCGACTTTATATACCTTCTCCTTGGCATCACTGACGACAACCAGCAGTACAAGGAGGCTGGCAAAGAAGGACAGTTTTCCAAAAACATTCATCTTTTAATAATCGACCCTTGCGACTCCCTAGGGTATAATCTGTGTGAGATTATAGCTTGGTAAGCGAATAGATTTTACATAGACTTCGCAATGGCTTTCTTCTTGGCTACACGGTGTTTGCAGGGATGTCTTGGGCTTTTATACCCCTCATTTGGGAGATAATTACATTGTCTGCAGATATCCAAGGTTGAAATTGTGACGTTTGTAAATAATTGAAGATAATGAGCTACTGTGACGTAACCTGCTTCGCGTGCCTTTGCTGCAAAAATTGTTCTGCAGTCTCTCATGGGGATGTTGTAGACGTGCTAGTTTGGGTTTATTTATTAAAAGTTGCTTTATTAAGTTTAAAGTTGTTGAATTTTTTTTACTTCGAGCTTTTGCCTTTATTTTCACCATAATTTAACAATTGCATTCTTTGCATAATCACTTTTTGAAGTATTATCTTGAATAATAAACAAATTTCTGAAACATTTCTTCCAGTTTTAATTTACGTAACTTATTAAATTTTTACGAAGAGTTCTTTAATATTTTACATTAAATTGAATCAAAAGCAATTAATTTCATATCCTTGTACAGTACGATTAATGTAGCTACACTCTCATTTGGTGGGTCATCAAGATTCAAATTGCATTCACAGTAGTTTTTACATTCCAAATACTTGACGAACATTCCAAGGTGAATGGACGCATGCATGCACTCTTGAATTATGAGGATGTTGAGTCGTTAAGCTTGCCTAGTATTTCTCAGAAGGTGGGTTTGTTAATTGGCGGTCTCACGGTCAAAAATATTTCCACATTTCAGAAGTTTATCGAGAATGGCAGAGACTTTTCAGTGCACTGCGATTATCAAGATTCAACTAAATTCAATCGCTGAATTGATTGAGAAAAGAAATAAACTTATATTAGTCTGCATAATCACCGTGTTAAGAGGATCAAAATCCTCAATTTCTACGGATTTCACTGAACAACAACGAGCTTTCAAGGCAAATGGTCTTGATTATTTTTAGACATAAAATTCAAGGCGTAGTCATCGACAAAATGTGACTCCCGATTGTCCAATTAAGTCCTTGAATGGATGAAACACCCAAGAAGACCAAAAATAACATAATTAATGTTGTCAGTAATTATGACGTTGATTGCAATAATAATTAGCAATATCTCGAAAATATTTGCGGTGTCTGTAATAATATGTATAATTATTCTACGGGTGTGATACCATTCTCAACTGCTCTTTCTCATGCTCTTGCAGTGATAATAAATAACTATTATAATATGTGATGGTATTGATAATAATAATTATTATTAAATTATTGATTAAATATTTAATTATTCTATTTTAAATAATTAACTATTCTATTCTTCCAAATATTTCATGATCATATTCGTCCAGAGAACTGAGAAAAAAAAGTTTTATTGTGATCAGCCAATGAATGATAATTTGAATGGTTTTAATATTAAATACGAGAAATTAAATTTTTAATTTATTACCTTAATTTATTAATGTTAAATATTTTGAAAAACAGCCGCACTGTTCTGCATATTTCCTTCCGTCTAAGCATCGTATTAAAGTGTTTCTATAATATTATATAAAATGAATTTAATAATATTATTATTAAGTTAAACAAGCTAATCAAATTTAGTAGCTCAACAAAATCAAACTAAATTGACCAAGAAGAGGATAAGCATCGAAATGGTGACTTCACCACTTGGGAATCGAACCATCAACCTTTGCACTGCAATACTCCTCCTGACTAATTGCTCTGTTGTTATGTTGCAGATGATTTCCTATCCATGCTTTAATCTCAAACCGACAGATAATAAGTCTTCTTTATCGTCTTAATTCAAGACCTGAGCATCGGCACATTAAAGATACATCCGCATCTGAGACGAAATTAGGCAGTCAAGACAGAGGAATACAAGCAAGATGGCGGACGGATGCAGAGAAACGGACAAAAATCAGTAAATGGGTCATGTTTTCGAATGAAACAGATTTGAGAATTTAGCTGACGGTGAGATGGTGTTTTTGTTGAATAATGTTATATTTAATAACAGTGATTTTACATAATATTTTAACTTAATTTGATTATTAACACTTTCATAAGAAGTAATATTTATTAATCATTATTAGCAAGTCTACCCGTACATTCAGTCGGATATAAAAAAAAAAGGTATACTAAACCAAATAATACTAGCATTATTTTTTTTCATTACAAATAATAGAGCTATCACTTTTTTTTGCTTTTTATAATCCTCGAATTAACATAGACTCAATTTTAACCCCGCCCTTAAACTCTTTGCCATAACCATCATAATAACCCTAACTTTAAATTCTGCCCTAACCCTTTATTAAGAGGTAAACAAAATTAAGCATCTGTTGTGCTCCCCTTAATCAGAAAGAGGTTTAGGTCGCCACAGAGTCTACGAAATTCGAGATTGTCAACTGCCTCAGACATTTCTTTTCAAGTCGGTCACAATTTTGAAATGTAATTATTGACGGCGATTATTATTAAAATTATCATACAGTAATTGCATATTAGGAGGATGTCTTGCTATTATGAACAGGATGCAAACAAAAAACGATTTCGATGCGGGAGGTTTTCAGAACCAGCGTGGGTTGATGTTCTGAAAGATTGTCTGGACATAGACCACACAGCCGCATTGTCGAATTGGTGAAATTGACTGACACATGACAATCATGGCTTACATGGCGAGCCTGCATCCTCGGGAATAACTAAGAAGTAAATTTGTAAATTGCTGGAAAAATAGATGTTTGATCAATACTAGAAAAGTTTTATTTTTCAGAAAAACAAGCAAAATTACAAACGAAAGTAAATCCCCTTTAAGTCAAGGTCTAACTGGAATTTGTAGTAGAAACGTAATTTTACTTGAGACGGGGGAAAGCAGAATTGTCCGAGACATTTGGAGCCTCTGCAAAAACTCTGGGAGCTCCACTTTCATCCCTGAAGTCTCTTCTGTCATTCCCACCTCTGCCTCTTCTTCTGCCGTAGCTGGCTGTTCCGAATTTGATCTGAATATCGGACTTGCTATCCTCCTTCTTTACGACCTTTTTCACCTTAACCTTTTCCTCTGTTTCATTCTTTTTGGCACCTTCATTGACTTTAGTCACATTCAGTGAAGACTTGTTTCGGATCTCGGCCTGCATTTGCTTCCACTCATCCAATGTGTACTGCTTCACCTCTGGTTCAGACGTTTGTCTATCAAACTCTTCTCTATCTCTTCTATATCCTGCCCTACCCCTGTAAGGTCTGTCAACTCTTGACTTTTGTCCGATTTGGCTTGATGAAGCCTCCTCGACGACAGCAGCAGGGTTCTCTGAAGAAGGGACTTGAATTTGGTTGCTAAATCCATATCTACCTTGATTAAAACTTCCTCTGCCCCTGTAAGGCCTACTATTCCTGTAATTTTCTTCAACATTGCTTGAAGAAGACCCTTCAGCGACAACAGCATTTTCGGAGAATGAACCTTGTTGAACTTTATCGTTAAATCCACCTCGTAGACCTTGCCTATAACCACCTCTAGCGTTGTAAGATCTATCATATTTTGGCATCTCCTCAAATTGGCCTGATGATACATCATCGTTTGCAGTAAAGTTGGCTTCGTGCGCTGGTTTAACAAACCTTTCTCGGTCTCTCCTAAATCCTTCTCTGCCTCCGTAAGGTCTGTCGTTTTTGGCACTTTGTTCAGCTTCTCTTGCCGCAGCTAACATCTTTGCAGCAAAGGCTGAGTTCGTTTTTTTAGTAAACTCTTTGCCTCCTTGATAAACAACTTTTTCCCTCGGTCGCTCATCAACGACCACCTCAGAGACACTCTCTACCCTCTTTTTCTTCTTCTTCTTCTTTTTCTCGTCAATTTGAAGAGTTGTGCTCCCTTCCACGGTAGACCCACTTTTCCCACTTTTAGGAGAAACGTCAATCATATCTTGCTTCTTGGGTCGGGACTTTTCCTTGGCAGCAGCCTTGATGGCCTTCTTCAGTGCTTTCTCTTCCTTCTTCTGATTGAACTTATCAAGAAGTTCTCCAGCAACGTCATCATCGCCTTCTTGCTCAAACGCAAGGAACCTGTTCTTTACATCTACCTTAACCTCGACTTTATCCATGGCGAAATGCGAAAGTATTAAAAATGCCTTGACTGGCTGTTTTTCAGCACCATAGATATTCTTAAGGAAGCATTCCAAAGATCATTAAAAAGAATACAATAAAATCTTGTAGTTAAAAATTAAAATTTATTAAATTTTAAAATAAAAAATTTTAAAATAATTTTAAAAATATTTATTAATTTTTTATAACGCTTGTCTCGTGGTAAAAATGCAAAAACATTAACGACAATCTGACTGCGGCAAAGTTTATTTAGAGTTGAGAATTAACAGTGGTTCTTAAGTCATCATCTTGGATGAACTTCTCCTTAACCTCTTAACCTAATACCTTTCACATTGCAAGGTAATTTTATTCATCCATCATTCTACCTTCAATGTTTGCGCTTGTTCCAAAAATCAAGTTCCCTAACACTAAAATAAATATTACCAAAGCTTGCTGTTGCTTTCTTAAATAGTTTGTGTTGGTGTCGTTAATATATTAAGATATAATAATAAATGTTAATATATATAAGATAAATATTTTACAATAATAATGTTAGTAGTCAGGTTTATGAAATTGAGATAAACATAAAACTATCGGTGATGTTTTAATTCTAGATCTAAGTATCTGAATAACATAATATAACATAACAATTATTTATAGTGGTTAAGAAGACCTGGATCTGTGTAATAACCACTCTTTTTAGTCCTAATATCCGAATTTACTTAAATAAATTTTGAATTTATCTATTGTGTCAGCATGGATGGTTTCCTTATCTAGTTTATTCCATAAGGAAACCACCCTTGAACTGAAATAATTGTTTTTCAAGTTTCCCGAAGCCTTCCTGTATAATTTACAATCGTGCCCTCTAGTAGAAACACTTTTTGTGGCTTCGAAAAACTGTTCAGGCAAAAGGCCTTCCCTTCCCGATAAAATTTTGAATGCCTCGATGAGGTCCCCTCTATTTCTTCTCTTTTCCAGAGTCGTTAATTTACATCTATTTAATCTTTCCTCGTAACTAAGCTTTCCAAAACCATCTATCATCCTGGTTGCCCTTCTTTGTACTCTTTCCAACATCTCTACATCCTTCCTCAAATGAGGGTTCCATACTTGCACACAGTACTCAAGGTGTGGCCTTACTAATGCCTTATACAATCTCAGTATTACATCCTTGTTCCTGCTTACTACTGTTCTTTTTATCATTCCAAGTACTCTGTTTGCTTTTTTAGCAACTTCCATGCACTGTAGAGATGCTTTTCCATTGTTCTGCATTATTACCCCCAGATCTCTTTCCTGATTTGACTGCTTCAGAATGCTTCCTCCAAATGCATATTCGACTTTCGTGTTTTTGCGAATAGTACGAGTTGGTACCACGTGAAGTTATTTGCAAAAGCTATGTACAGGAAGAATTGCAATCTTGTAAGTCTTGCCTACCAGGGTTATGATATAGGGTAAGAATTAGAGATATGGGTAGGGATGTTGTTTTAGCCAAAAGTCGCCTCCGAATGAATTACGAGTTGGCGTTTGATTGGTCAACAATCACAAGCATTAGAATATTTGTTTAAATTACGGCAAAACATTTAAAACATCTATTTAACGTAACATACTTATTCTTCCTCTTTGCCATGAAAGTTAAACGATCATTACTAAACTTATAAATTGAGATTATTAATTTTATTTAATTTCCCTTATACTCGATGGTTTAACGGACGTAAATATATCTATATACCTATCATACATTTTCTATACAACGTTGGAATTTGAGAAAGGATGTAGGAGTGTTGGAAGAAGTACAAAGAATGGTAATCAGAATTATAAAAGGATTTGGAAAGCTGAGTTACGAGGAAAGATTAAGTAGATGCAAGATAACTACTCTGGAAAGATAAGTAGAGACGACTTCTTCGAGGAATTCAAAATCTTATCGGAAAGGGAAGGCCTTTTGCCTAAGCATTTTTTCGAAGCCACGACAAGTGCTTCTACTAGAGTTAATTGTATATAAGAAATCTTTGAGAATTTTAAAAAATAAATATTTCGACGCAAGGATGGTTTTCTTATGAAATAAACTAGCTAAGGTAATAAACCACCCATGCTGATACATAGATAAATTTAAGATAAGCCTAAATATATTTGGTTATTGGTATTAAAAAGAGTGGTTATTACCAAGATCCCGGTCTTCTTAACTATTATAAATAATTATTATATTATGTTAATCTAAAGCTTCTTATTTCCATTTTTTTCAACAAATTGGTTGTCATTGACCACTAACACCAATTTGGTGAAGCCAAGAATTAAATAAGAAAATAAAGTCATACAAAGAACGAAGATGAATTAAATCATCTAATTAAAAGATGCTTAAGGTTACAACTACAAATTATAAAAAAGCGGCATGGTTGTGGAGCTGAAAATTTATGGGAGCAGTGAATAACACGGTTGCTGAAGAAATATAACCTATTATTTTTAGCAAATGTGCAATAATTTGCAAAGAGGAAAGTAAGGAATGAAGCAATGAGCACAACATTGGACTATAATTTATAGCGGAGACCTAAACAATGCGATGTTGATATTCAGGAGTCTTAAATTATGCTACTATAGGGTAAACTTCTCGCTGGCTATTGTGAAGTATTTTAAAAAGGCTCAATCGTGATTACTTTGACGGTTACTAGGTGCTTGATCGTTAGTATATACGTGCAGTACACTCTAATAACAAATCAAAATATAATAAACAAGGCGCAAAATATAATATGAATATTTAAAAAATCGGTGAAACTGTGGGTATTAATAGAGGTTTGACACAATTTTATTATCAAGCAAAACAAAGTCACAAGCAAAAAATATGTGCTCTTTATGTAAAGACATCAAGGCATCCACGGTCGACATCTACTTTTACTTAAGACGGGGAAAAGCAGAATCGTCCGAGACATTTGGAGCCTCTGCAAACACTCTTGGAGCTCCACTCTCATCCCTGAAGTCTCTTCTGTCATTCCCACCTCTGCCTCTTCTTCTGCCGTAGCTGGCTGTCCCGAATTTGATCTGAATATCGGACTTGCTATCCTCCTTCTTTACGACCTTTTTCACCTTAACCTTTTCCTCTGTTTCATTCTTTTTGGCACCTTCATTGACTTTAGTCACATTCAGTGAAGACTTGTTTCGGATCTCGGCCTGCATTTGCTTCCACTCATCCAATGTGTACTGCTTCACCTCTGGTTCAGACGTTTGTCTATCAAACTCTTCTCTATCTCTTCTATATCCTGCCCTACCCCTGTAAGGTCTGTCAACTCTTGACTTTTGTCCGATTTGGCTTGATGAAGCCTCCTCGACGACAGCAGCAGGGTTCTCTGAAGAAGGGACTTGAATTTGGTTGCTAAATCCATATCTACCTTGATTAAAACTTCCTCTGCCCCTGTAAGGCCTACTATTCCTGTAATTTTCTTCAACATGGCTTGAAGAAGACCCTTCAGCGACAACAGCATTTTCGGAGAATGAACCTTGTTGAACTTTATCGTTAAATCCACCTCGTAGACCTTGCCTATAACCACCTCTAGCGTTGTAAGATCTATCATATTTTGGCATCTCCTCAAATTGGCCTGATGATACATCATCGTTTGCAGTAAAGTTGGCTTCGTGCGCTGGTTTAACAAACCTTTCTCGGTCTCTCCTAAATCCTTCTCTGCCTCCGTAAGGTCTGTCGTTTTTGGCACTTTGTTCAGCTTCTCTTGCCGCAGCTAACATCTTTGCAGCAAAGGCTGAGTTCGTTTTTTTAGTGAACTCTTTGCCTCCTTGATAAACAACTTTTTCTCTCGGTCGCTCATCAACGACCACCTCAGAGACACTCTCTACCCTCTTTTTCTTCTTCTTCTTCTTTTTCTCGTCAATTTGAAGAGTTGTGCTCCCTTCCACGGTTGACCCACTTTTCCCACTTTTAGGAGAAACGTCAATCATATCTTGCTTCTTGGGTCGGGACTTTTCTTTGGCAGCAGCCTTGATGGCATTCTTCAGTGCTTTCTCTTCCTTCTTCTGATTGAACTTATCAAGAAGTTCTCCAGCAGCGTCATCATCGCCTTCTTGCTCAAACGCAAGGAACCTGTTCTTTACATCTACCTTAACCTCGACTTTATCCATGGCGAAATGCGAAAGTATTCAAATGCCTTGCCTGAATGTTTTTCAGCATCACAGATGTACTCAAGGAAGCATTCCAAAGATCATTAAAAAGAACACAATAAAATCTTGTAGTTAAAATTAAAATTTATTAAAATTTTGAAATAAATTTTAAAATAATTATTAATTTTTTATAACGTCTCATATTGCTGAAGTTTGACATCCACGTCACGAAACAACTTGATATAAATGGCCCAAAGTGTTCGCAGGCTTCAGAATATTCTGATAAAGAAATGAATTGAATCGTAGCCAGGCATCAGCTCTCCTGAATTGTAAAAAAACATTATAAGCTTATTATTGGTTTTAATACGATCATTGCGTACCACAAACCAAACATAATTATCCTCATCACATCTCCTTCCATGCAGTACCTTATCCAAGCATCTAATTCTTACCGTATACATCTATGCCAAACATCAACGGTGTGTGAGCTAAACTTTTCTTCAAAACAGTTCTCTTACTGGAGCCTTTAATTATGGCAAAAGCAAACTTGCCGCCGTAAGTAACATCTCCGACGGTTACATTGAGAGAGTTCAAGTATGCGTAAATGGAGCTGAGTTGTGATGAGGCGTCATGGTAGACTGTCCCGATAAGCACTGTCCCCTCCTGGAAACCCTGGGGTCGTAGGAAATAAAGTAAATTTACGAGATCACATTAGAATGTTTACTTCATTAATAATTAATAGATTTAATACAGGAATTGAATTGATATAATCTTCTAATAAAAAAGGATATCTGGACAGTTCAGAGCTGTTCTTAAAGGGGTCTTGTCCCAGTGGGCAACTCCTTATCTTACAAAATTACTCATGAGAGGGCATCCTAAACTGGGGACCAACCAGGTTGAAGCAATGATTTATACAGCGCTTTGTTTAAACCTTTAACATCAATATTAAACTTTTTGAAACTTCATCATACCTCAATAAAACTCCTAAAACTGCTAGCAGCATACGGATCAGAATATGTATTGAATGTATAAACATCACTGATATCACAAGTTGTCGTGTTCAAGATCACAACATTTATTCCATTAGCCGCGATTATTTTCTTTTGTCCTTTGAGAACGGAGATGTTGGCATTTATGGAGGCAGTGGGAGGATCATTGGCACCCCAGGAATATCCTCTAATTCTGCAAACTGAAACGTAAGATAAAATAAAAATGATCCTCAAAATTCATTGTAAACTAAATGAGTGATTTTGAAATTTTTTTATTTGTCATTATTTTTTTATTTATTAAAAAACCAATAAGATGTCTAGTCTTTATCTGAATTAGATTTTAAACCCCAAGATATATTTAAAACGGAAATATTTTCACATTTACAAACCTGACTACGAACTATCTTCTAAAACCAAGATAACAAGATAAATGTAACAATCAATACCTGGTACTCTATAGTAAGGATAGCAGTTGTGGTACGTATCCTCTCCAATTTCTGCGACGACGCACACCTTATTAACATATGCGTCAAGAATCTTAAACGCCAAGCACCAGGTATAGTTTCTGATGCAGACTTTGGAACATTCCCTGGCTGTTGCGACCGATACAATGGCCCATTTGAGGTCAGAGGCAAAGGATGACCTACAGTCCGTGGATTGAGGAGTCAGACTTTCAACTCTGTAGAAGTACTCTCCAGCCACTTTCATTATTGATCCGTCATAAGCCCGTACTGGGCTAACAAAAGAGGATGACAGGATCAGAATTATAGAGCCAACGAAGGACATAATGACTTGAGCAGTATCAACAAGGACTGTAAAGGTATTAAAATTGGTTTGAATATGATGGATATACTTGAAGATCAAATTTATGCAAGATCAAGACAACCATTCATGAAGTTTCTCAACAACAATTATATCTTCAGTTTTTTTCTTCCTCTGAACGTCCACAGTCACAAAATTCCAACTTATATTAATCCAGTTTATTTCAATTTGATTTCAAAAAAAATGTAAAAGAAAGAATGAAAATTAATTTTGAAATAAGCCAAAAACTCTGTCATTGTTTACTAAAATCAACGACAAATGCATTTGCATTAAATAACAATGTCTTCTTTTTTTTTTAAATCTTCGAAGAAAAAAAATTTAGAAATGCTTTTTTCTTCCGTGAAATGGAAAAATTGAAGAATTCTGCGCGTGAAAAATTAAGAGCGCAAACGTTCTACTAAATAAATAACTTGGTAACTTATTATTATTCAATTGCATAACATTATTTAATAAGAAAAATTAACAAATCACTAAAAAATCCAATAAAAATCAATAAAATAATAAACGCGGCCAAATGATTGGGTAACATTCCAATTCAGTTTTTAGGTCAGGACAGTCAGACAGGAAGACTGGTTGTTCCATGTCTATGGACATTGGACATGGAATTCACTTTTCACTGAGGTCCGCTTATGCTTCGACAATGTTTAAACTGTTTAAATCATTAGTTAACACTTAACATTTCTGACGGTTTATTGAATTAATATTTGTATGCATAAGTTTTCATCAATTGCTTTCTTTTAGCCAATCGTCGGATCTGCTTGTTGTAGTGCCTGCACATACCTGTGGAATTATTTTGTGCACTCAGAAAATAAGTTAAATAAATTGAAAATTGATCCATTGCACTCTGGATTAGCTGAAAGTTACGATTACCAAAAATGTGGACCAACTTCGACCTCGTATTTTTTGAGTATTGGGAGTTGCTTTCGCGCATTTTCCGGTATTTTGAATCAAGTTTTAATAACTCGACTTTAAAAAGTTATATGTAAGGTTTTGGAAGTTAATTTTAGATTTAAATATTCTTTTAAATATTTTTTATTAATACTGGTATGTAGGATAAATTATAATTCCTCGCATGAACTTTCATCCAGCATTATCCTTATAAGAACACCTGCAATCAACCTGTAGTTTCGCTTGACTTTGTCTTTCGATCGGATTGGCGTTGTTTTAAGAGTGGTTAAGTAATTAATTATTAAAATAGTTTACCAACAGTTAACTAGTTAGGATAAGTAATCGTTGGTAGATGTTCCATCTTTTTAGAGCACTATTTGAGTTTAATTCATATTGAGGCTCAATATTAATGGAGGTCAGAAAATCGGGAAAAGTAATTCAGAATTTTGTTTTTTCTGTTTTGCTTCTGTAAATTAAATATTTTACTAACAATAATAATAATAATAACAACAACAACGTTGACAAATTGGCTATTTACATCGTCGTTACTTATTACGCACAAGCGATTAAATGTCAAAAAGTTTATACGATTAATTTTTAGCTTCAAAGACATGACCATAATGCAAAAAATTAAAATTTTTATTGCGGATATTTTATTCATAATTGTTCACTTATTTATTTAAAATGTTTAAATTCAGTCCAACAAACCAATAGTTGAAAAACGCCGACGTCAGAGGATCAACGGCTGTTTGGAAGAACTTAGAAAAATTCTTCTGGACATTAAATGGAAAACAAAGGTCGTCATCATCACCACTACCATCATCATCATCATTCATCATCATCATCATCCATCATCATCATCATCATCATCACCATCATCATCATCATCATCATCGCACTGCCGTAAACAAACTTATTTAAAAAACAAGATATTATTTCAATTAACAATATAAAACTAAATTAGATACAAGTACTTTTTAATAATTATTAAATTATTTAATCGCAGTTAATTATTTTAATAATTTAAATTATTAAGTTATATTTATTATATATAAAATATTATATTAATAATTATTTGTAAAAATTTATAATTAACATCATCATCCTTCCACAGGTTTCTTCCAAGATGGAGAAGGCCGACATTTTGGAGACGACCGTAATGCTGATGAACTCACTCAAGCGGAACAACATCCTGGCAAAAGAGTGCCCGTCAAACGAACTTAAAGGTTTTAATGGTTTAAATCGACAAATCATTTAAATGGATCGATTAAGCGGTCGATCATTTAATCGATCGATTAATCAATTAGCGCCGGATTTGCCCAGGTGCAGTATGGTGATGGGGGCCCACAACCCTCTGCGCCAGTCCTGTTGCACCCCTGACAACCAAAAAAAGGTGTCATTGGTTGACAAAGTCCATATCTAAATCCAACACAGCAACCATTTCCAAAGACATTCTTAGATTATTTATTTTACTTACTTGATTATTTATTTAATATCTATTTTATCAGTTGATGGTGATGATAATGATGATGATGATGATGATGATGACTACGACGACAAGTGTTATCGTTGGCGTAGGGCTTATTTTCGGGGCAGTTGTTATTTTCGTGGAAATACGGTATTATCGCTACAAAGATGAAACAATTAGACTTTGAACATCAATTAATTTATTTTTTTAATATATATCATTTAATATATTTAATATATATTTGTTAATATATTTAATATATATTTGTTAATATATTTAATATATATTTTTAATATATTTAATATACATTTTTTAAATATATTTGATATATATATTTTGAATATATTATTTTTTAATATAACATAAAACTTTCATTAATAATAATATTATCATTAATAGTATTACAACCATTAACAACATCATCGTCTTTTTATAAATGGCAGTCAATTAAAGTCTAAATAGTCTTAAAAGAAGACATGATAAACACGAGATAATCTCCTTACAAAAGCCATTTGTCCTCAACACGAACAACGTCCAAAATGCTCGCTCATAAAAAAATTAAAAACGGAAATTACTAATTTTAATCGCAATTTTTCATTTCTCGGGTCCGTCTCTTCGTCAGCTACAACAATACTTGTTTCTCTGCTTCTGTATCTTTCCATCGGTATCAGTATTCTATGGGATGTTCTATATGATGATGATAATGATGATAATAATAATGATAATAAATCATTATTGCTATACTATATTAATAATGTATCATAATCGTCGTTATCAATATTATTATCATTATTATTATTATTATTGTTATTGTTATTATCAATATTATTATTATTATCATTATTATTGTTATTGTTATTATATTATTACATGATATTATAATTACAATCTTTATCATCATCATCATCATGGGGGGGGGGCAATGGTCTCGACAATTGGACCACGCGGTAGTACCACTTCTACAGTCATCTTTTTAATGTAATGAGTGCTAATTATCACACGCGCTTAGAAAGAGAAAGTCCATTAGAGACAAAGCATAACTATTGCGTCCCGAGACAACAAGACACTAACTCGAGACATTATTCAGACGATCTTGAATGTCATCCATCATGGAGCTCGTCCCATCCGCCATTGTCACCAGCTTCATCGTTTTGGCCGACGTAGTCATTATCTTGCAGTTGTCTCTAGTGGGCGAATATTAATACAAAATTTTCTTTAATGTGTTTAAACTGGCATTATTAGTGAATTTACTATAATAATTGGAAGTAAAATATGTAAAATTCACTTTATTTTCAGTTTAAACACATTAAAGAAATTGTTCTATTAATATACAAATAATTATTAATAAAAATATTGCAATTGTTAACTATAAAACAATTTAATAAGCCAACACACTCTACACATACTCGGTGAACCTTTTGTAGATCACAGTCTCCAGCACTACAGTCGTGGCTTCGAATCCTGCATGCGGCAGGTGGACAGGTGGTTTCTCTGGAGTCTTCATTCGAGTCGAAAAATGGATCTGAAGATCGGTGCCTGGAGACTCCTCAAACATTTAGAAGATTCCCTTCTCATTGAAAAGTCTTTTTACTGCGGAGGCAGATACGATTTGTTGAGAAGGTCAGCCTCCAAGTTGGACTTGATCACCAGAAAATACTTATGGCTTGTCTCGTCCGGAAAGGCCGATTGCTGTGACTGCTATGGAAAGTCTCGAGATGCTGGGTTGAGTAAATCTTTTGGGAAAATCAATGCTGAAGAACTCGTGAATAATTGCGTAGGCAGCTATTGCCGAGAAGATTTAGAAAGTGATGAACGTGTGGAATTACCGCAACACGAAAGTTTTGGGTGTGGTCCAGAAATTTCTTCGTGTAAAATTGGAAATCGCAACAAGATCTCACTAAACTCGGTCTCGAATTTTCAGAAGATCAAAGTCAGCCCCTCCAAGATAAAATCGTATCTAAACAAAGAAATTCACTCAACTGGAAAGCTTTGTTCCTCTTCTGAACAAGATCCCATCAAGTTACTCAAGGGAAGCAGGTTTAACAACCAGGTATATCCCCAGGTGAAGTTCAACCATAGCCCCCAAGATCAAGACCAAGTGGATTTTTCAAGGAATTTGGTGATTTCCAAATTTTCTAAAAATATTTGGAGGCCTTGGATTGTTTAAACGACAGATGTCGCTACTGTAATTCTTGACATCGATTATGTTAAGTGATATTTGCTCGTGCATCACCGATGCAATAATTATTTTAATTTTTTATCTTTATTTTTTTAATTTTATGATTTTATTTTATATTTTACTTATATAAAAATATTTCGAAAGTCATTACCAATTATGGCGCGCTCTCTGTCGAGTGAGATGAAATTAATATTGACTTTAAAACAATTTTAACAGAACAAATGAATATACAAATCTTACATCTCACTAACTTACATCGTTGTCGATAATAAATTTTAAAAAATAATAATAATTTAATTCTAAGGAATGTCATAAGAATCTGTAACTATGATTGGATCAGATATCGCCTGTGTACTTGACAACCCTACATACTTGATGCACTTCCATGGGCGACCCCTGGTAGGCCTGAAGTTTGAAGTTTTAAATAAAGAATTTCTTGACCAATATTTTACAAATGATTTCGTTTTTCTTAATTCCGCTAAATCTTTTTTTAAAATCAAACTCAATATCAAAATCAAATTATGGTCATAATAATAAATAGAGATGATTGCAAGGTTTTGTAATTTTATGATGTTATATAAATCAATAAAATTTATTATTAAAAATTATTTTTTAATATTTCGGGGGGGTCTGAACCCGTAAACCTAAATACGGGCCTGCGTAAACTGTCATCAGGAACGCAGAATGAAGTGAACTGAAATTGCAGGAGTGAAATGGATTGAACGAGATCGTGTCAATTGTCAACCCTTTGTTATGTCACCCTGAACGTTGATTGGCTGTCCGTCACTGGTCCGAGAACATTGTTTAGTCGTAAAATTGGGTCATTCTAAGAGTAAATTGGGTCAGTCGGGTCCATGAACAATCAGAAGTGTCAGGTTGAAGACTTAATGAAGGAAAGACTGTTGTTGTTTCTTGTCAGGTGATGTCGAGAGGAATTCTTGAATGGACGGATGGATGGATGGATGGATGGATGGATGGATGGATGGATGGATGGATGGATGGATGGATGGATGGATGGATGGATGGATGGATGGATGGATGGATGGATGGATGGATGGATGGATGGATGGATGGATGGATGGATGGATGATGGATGGATGATGATGGATGGATGGATGGATGGAGGATGGATGGATGGATGGATGGATGGATGGATGGATGGATGGATGGATGGATGGATGGATGGATGGATGGATGGATGGATGGATGGATGGATGGATGGATGGATGGATGGATGGATGGATGGATGGATGGATGGCTGGATGGATGGATGGATGGATGGATGGATGGATGGATGGATGGATGGATGGATGGATGGATGGATGGATGGATGGACGGATGAGCGGATGGACGGATGGGCGGATGGACGGGTGGACGGATGGACGGACGGATGGATAAATAAATATTATAGATGACAGATCGTATGGACAGAAGAATGGAATATGTGATGGAGTGGTGGATCCAGGAGACCAAGAGTCAAGAAAGTTATTGCCATGTCCAACAATCCGACACGCTTCACTGCACTTGTGACCTTTTGTGACCTATTGCGCAACCGACGCTATGTCAAGAATCTTCTGCTGCCCATCACCGCCCGTGCACCCGGGGCACGGCTGTACGGTCCGTTGACCTCGATTGCACAATCCCTAATTTGATTTATCGCATGCCTGGCACAAGTTGCTGGGAAGCGATTGACGTCAGACCACGCCCGGGGTTGAACCCAGGACGTCTGGATTAACACGAAAAGTAAGTAGGCGTTATTTCGTCTGCTGATGCTTCCTGAGAATGACCGTTGCCTTCAGATATGCCGTGGTTGTTAATTCAGGTGATCAAATTAGGTAAAATGTAGACTGAAGTTTATCTTGTACCTGTATGTGTCTCTTATTGCCTCTATGTGTCTGATACTACTGTTCTGATTAGCTCTTCTTCGTATTTTGTCGATAAGTTTCTTTGACCATCTTTATCCGATCACTGACGACACAAGCTGCAACTATTACGACCACACTGGCGACCAGGTGAAGCTGATGTCGTAAAAAAATCATCAAAGAGACCGCTGAGAATTCCGGAGCGTGCAAATTAAATCGTTCCACTTATTAATATCTCCATGGATAGATGGATGGATGGATGGATGGACTGGTAGAGATAAATGAATGAATGAATGAATGAATGAAGAATGAATGAATGAATGAATGATGAATGAATGAATGAATGAATGAATGAATGAATGAATGAATGAATGAATGAATGAATGAATGAATGAATGAATGAATGAATGAATGAATGAATGAATGAATGAATGAATGAATGAATGAATGAATGAATGAATGAATGAATGATGAATGAATGAATGAATGAATGAATGAATGAATGAATGAATGAATGAATGAATGAATGAATGAATGATGAATGAATGAATGAATGAATGAATGAATGAATGAAGAATGAATGAATGAATGAATGAATGAATGAATGAATGATGAATGAATGAATGAATGAATGAATGAATGAATGAATGAATGAAGAATGAATGAATGAATGAATGAATGAATGAATGAATGAATGAATGATGAATGAATGAATGAATGAATGAATGAATGAATGATGAATGAATGAATGAATGAATATGAATGAATGAATGAATGAATGAATGAATGAATGAATGAATGAATGAATGAATGAAGAATGAATGAATGAATGAATGAATGAATGAATGAATGAATGAATGAATGAATGAATGAAGAATGAATGAATGAATGAATGAATGAATGAATGAATGAATAATGAATGAATGAATGAATGACATGAATGAATGAATGAATGAATGAATGAATGAATGAATGAATGACTGATGAATGAATGAATGAATGATGAATGAATGAATGAATGAATGAATGAATGACTGAATGAATGAATGAATGACTGATGAATGAATGAATGAATGAATGAATGAATGAATGAATGAATGCATGAATGAATGAATGAATGAATGAATATGAATGAATGAATGAATGAATGCATGAATGAATGAATGAATGAATGAATGAATGAATGAATGAATGAATGAATGAATGAATGAATGAATGAATGATGATGAATGAATGAATGAATGACTGAATGAATGAATGCCTGAATGAATGAATGACTGAATGAATGAATGAATGAATTGAATGAATGAAGGTGTTGATTGGCTTAGATCGAGATATAATGTAAAAAATGTCACACAACAAAAAACAGAGATACTAATTTAACAATATCATTAATTAACATTAACAATTTAACAATAATTTAATTGTGAATAATAAAAGTACTAAGCTTAACAATTTAAATTAATTATTATCCGCAATATTGATTTCAATGTCAACATTAATGCTACTTAACAAACAGATGAATGATGGATGGATGGATTGATTTATATTTTACATTTTAACTATAGTTATAAATCCCCTACAACACACAGAGAAACAAGATTCATAAGTTCAAAAGTAAAGGGTGAAACCACCTTGCCCAGCCAACCGCTGACAGGTGATGCAATGACCCGTAACCGCTCTCATGTGGGGTTGCGTAACGAGCGACCTTTTCAAAAAGTCGAGCAATGAAATGCTGAATTCGTAATTACAGACTTAACATGTCTTCTCTTCCTGTCTTGTTTTACAGACTTCTCAGGGCTATCTAATTACTAGGGATTGAATCTGCAAAGATTTGGGTTCGCAACCCCATGCCTGCCTTTTAGGGGTTTCGGTGGTTATAGATAGGGCAGTAGGCACCAGCAATTTTTCAGAATTCAAAGTTTCAAGTTGGA